>CM076581.1:1284929047-1285220102 GCA_034641835.2 Pinus albicaulis | reverse complement strand
AAGTCAGTTTTTAGTTGAGTGAGAGTCAATTTGTGTCGTCAAGTCATCATTTTTCAGTCATGCATTTCAGTTTGAGTTTTTGATTCCATGGCCCAATGGATAAGGCACTGGTCTGCTCTCCCAAAGATCTGCCGTTCTTGGCACCTCCAAGGAGCTACCATCCCCATTGGAGCCAATGTTAGAGTCAGTCTTTGCAGCCTTCCTCCAGTGATCAAACATGCTCTTTCAAAGTCATTTTAAAGTGTCAAGGTCAAATTTTTTCATTTCACTGAGTCTTCAAGCAAAATTTGATCACTAGGCATTAGGTCTAGGGTTGGTTTTCACTCTTTTCAAATTTGTCCAAGTGTCAGTCCATGTCACCATTCAGCTGAGTGTATCATCATTCAGAGGGTTTTCATCATCATGTCAAGTTCCATTGAGTCATTTTACACCTCGTTCATGATTCAGTTGTGCCTTGGTAAGGTCCATTTCCCTCTCCTAGGGTTTTGGAGGTAATTTCTCTTGGATGGTCAAATCATCGGAAAAACTTGTATCCTGATGTTCAAACACCTTCCCATATCCTTAATATACCTCATTAAACACTTCCCATCACTGAGATCCCCCAAATTCCTCATTTTTGCACAAACCCTAGTTTCTAGCCACAACTTGGCAATTTTCTAGGCTAGGCCTGTGTTTTTCCCTTTTGGACTCCTTCCCCTCACTCAATATCTGTGATTCCACTTTCCCCTACTTCCTAACATCCCTCCCTACTTCCAAAAATTTCCCCAAGAATTTAGAAGCCCCCTATCCCCTTCATTTCGCTTCATTTCGACAACATTCCTTGTTTCACACATCGGGGTAAGTTTCACTCAAAAGATGTTTTAGAGCAATCAAAGATGGATTTTGGAAAACTGAGAGAGGGTTTTTTCCAAAACCTCTCAAGGAAGAAAAACCTCTTTCACTTTTTACACAGGTATCATGGTTTTGAAGAAATGTCAAAAATACTGTTGCCTCAGAAGAATTGAATGCACCTCTGAAGTGACCTTGGGAAAATCACGTTTTCTCCTAGCATGGTTGGCCAAATGACTTGCATGATGAGTCAAATGATAACTAGACAAAACTATCTTTCCACTGAGCTATCATGAGCTCAATTTGGAGTTGAGGAAGACCTTCAAAAGTTGACTGCAACAACGCTCTGCCTTGAGGCAGCCTCATTCTGCTCATTTTGACTAGTGTTGGGAGATTTGGTTTTGTGGGGTAAATGGGTCCAATTCACAATTCCACTTTTTGGAAATTATATAATATCTTTCAACGAGCTATCTGCCGCCCGATTGGATGCCGAAGTACCTCAAATTCAAGAAATTTGGAAAAACGCGCGACCA
Organism: Pinus albicaulis; assembly: GCA_034641835.2. NCBI lineage: Eukaryota > Viridiplantae > Streptophyta > Pinopsida > Pinales > Pinaceae > Pinus > Pinus albicaulis. Next base: position 1,285,218,741 of record CM076581.1, on the reverse strand, counting down.
CTCGGCTCAAGAAACGGCCAGCAATTTAGCTAAAATTAGAGTTGCGGCTGAATTTACACCCTAGTATGGACCAGTTTTGCTTGTGGATGGAATTTTGGGTTTTTATGATGTAAAATCATGTTTGGTATGTAACTTTGGCTTATTTTTATCTATTCTAGAAGATTCACTCTCAAAAGGGTAAAAAATCATGTAATGGATCAGTTTCCACTCTTTTAGAGGCAAGTTGTTAGCTGCCTAGATTGTAGTTCCATGATTAGAATTGGTTGAAACTGATCCCTGAAGAGGGAATTCGACCCCTAGAGGTGGGGGAAGGTGTTAGAGTGATCTATATATTGTAATTTCTGAGGCATTCTACAGGTTGGACTCTTGGGATACTTTTGATATCATTGTACATACTTTTCATATTTTGGCTAAGGAAAGATCAGGGGTTTTGCGGCACTTGTTGGGATCCTTGTGGTGTTCTTTTCTTGATGGTGTTTCTTCTTTGTTTACTGTAAGTTTCTTCATGTTTAATGTATGCCATCCTTTCATTATGCTTCTGAACTAAATTGGATGAGTGAATAAGGTTGAATCCATTGTTTACAGTGCTTAGCCTTTGAATTCAGTTAGTTCTATATGTTTTCAGCTGTTTGGAGAGGATCCAAGTTCTTCTTTGCCCTCTTCAGCTCCTCGTCGGTCTAAATCTATCCATATATCCAATTTAAAGCATCAAGATCATCACCTACCTCGCCCCAACTTGAACTCTGCAAAGGTCTGACCTTATCCCCGGACCCAAAATTTGTTTTCCCATTTCTCCAGCGAAAACCCAAAAAACCAAAAATCAAACATACCTATTTCTTTACTAGCCTAAAATCAGTTCTTATTGTAAGTCATCTCGCAGCCTATTGCTTATTTTCTCGAGATTGACGGAGAGAGCCCTCTCTTGTCCTCGTAGGGCTAGCTACGAGGCTGAGCGTGGTTTGATGTAGCCTTGAGTTTTACTTCATTTCAGCCTGAGGTAGATTTGAGTGCTAACAGTTCGTGAAGAAGAAAGATGGAACTCTCAGATTGTTTATTGACTATATGCAACTGAACAAAATGGCCATCAAGATCTACTTGATGATTGATGATTTGGTTGATCAGCTGAAGGGATTTTCAATGTTCTCTAAGATCTACTTGATATTGGGCTATCATTAGTTACGCATTAAAGAGAAGGAAATCTACAAGACCGCATTTAGGACCAGGTACAGGAATTATGAGTTTTTTGAAGTTCCATTCGATTTAAATAATTCCCCAACCACATTTATCTGTTTGATGAACAATATGTTGCGTTGATCTGAATGTGATCGTTATTAAGTGATTAGGTAGTTTTGATTAGTTTCCACTAGTGAATTGATTGTTAACTGAACTACTTAATGTGGAGGACTGAAGGAAATCATTTATGACTTAAACTAGCAACATATTAAGAATGAAAATACATCAAAGAACAGAGAGAAGAAACAACAAACATTGATTACGGAGTTCATCCCTGGTGGAATACCTCCCTGGGTCCTCTTTCAAGTTGGGTGTCCGCTTTATTAGGATTGATACGAGGAAGTATTTACATAGAAAAAAACACCTGACTGATCATGCTCACAGGCACTTCTGGTCACTAAAAAAAAAAATCTCTCTCTCCTATCTTTCCAATGCCTGTCTTTGCACTGAATTCCGCCTCCGGACAGTCAAGAAATGATGAAAACAAAACTGCCTCTAACCCTCTGAATTTGAACTCCAAATTACTCATGTCTCTCTCAAGGAAAATGCCATGGCAGGTTGCTGAGAAAATATGGTCTGGATAGGGCCCGGTCTTCTCATGAAGTGACACATAATTTATAGGGATAAGTTGTGTTAATTAGATCCTTAGCGCATATTAAATTGAAAACCCAAAATAGACTATGGGATAAGAAATTAGCCCTGACGGTCAACATAACCATGTGGAGGATGAGATGTTAGCATGTGAATAGGTCTTCCCAGAGGCTACATCTGCGGGTCGATCTGACGGTTGTGGTTAGCTCAACGATTTCGGCTTATCTCCTCCATAGCGTTCACATGAAAATCTTCGACGGTTATGGTCAAAGGCTTGATCTGGCGGCTTGATCCAAAACTACGCAGTTACAGTTTCTGCTATGGTTTACCTGCTTGATCACATGTTAAGGAGATCTGACGTGGTCTGCTTTAGTGATTTAGGACTGTATGGTGTATTTGTTTTATTATAAAGTTTGAAAGTGGGTTTTAACATAGTTTACATTTCACTATCGTTTTATCACCATAGGTTTTGCGCTAGGTCTTTAGGTTTAAGGTGTAGGGTCTTTAGGTCTAGGTTTTAGACTTAGGTTTAGCACTTTAGGAATAAGACTTAGGTCCTTTACATATTTTTTCTTCACCTTAGCCAATTGACCCACTTCACCATTACATAATGATAAATACCACACACAAAGACCACACTTATGTCATGACAACACATGACAATTACAAACACCATTCACCAAATTCGAACCATGATCAACTTGAGGACTTCTTCACTGGCGAAAATGACGATACTGAAGACTGAACCTGACATCGGAAAAATTGGAGCTCTGCCTATCTGCACTAAAAAAGATCCTCCTGGATCAATCTTCTCCACTTGAAAGATTTTGGACCACAAAAGTTTGATTTTAAGAAGACATCAAGTGAGGGTACAACTCCCTCACTTTTATGATATCTATCCACCTTGCCTTAATCGGATCCATGCCCTTAAATCCCACTCAAAGATATTCAACATCTCCTCTCCTGGAAGTACACACTCTTTTTTCCAATATGGTATCTTCCTACAACTCATTCATATACTCAGGTGCTAAATCATCAATAGTAGGAATCTATGTATCTTCCTCGGGATCAATGATCATTGGAGGTTCATACACTTCATATTTTATACATTCACAACTGAATAAATATGCAAGTAAGGTGGTAAATCTAATCGGAATGCATTATTTCCAACCTTTTCAACAATATTGAAAGAACCATACCTGATGGATTTCAGTTTCTTACCTTCTCCTTTCAATCTATCTTTACTGATATACAACCATACCTGATCACCAACCTAAAAATGATGATTGACTTGATGCTTGTTGTGGTACAATTTGTACTTGGCCTGACTCGATGCTTGTCATGGCACAGTTAGAGAATAACGTAAGGCTCAAATGTAAGCATGTTGCACATAAGGTAAAGATTCATCCCACAACTTAGGATGTTTAATGCAGTAACCTCGAAGAATATGTATAATCGTCCTGTTCACCATTTATGTCTGTCCTTCAACAAAATCCATGGAAATATTGTCCCATGGTCGCATAGGAACTCGAAGTGGCATGTCCAAACCAATCATTTGATTGCTTGGCTTGCTTGTCGAACACATCACACATCCTTTAATGTACCTCATAATTTTTTCAAACATGTGAGGCCAGTAATAATACCTTTGAATTTGTGCCATAATATTGCTTACGCCAAAATTCCCTACAATTCGAGAAGAATGAGCTTCCCGAATAACATGCACACTTTCTGTCTGTGGTATCCACAACTTACCCAGATGATATAACAACCTATCATGACTATGAAAATTGACTTCTTCCACCTGAGTACCATGAGTTAGTGATTCATAAATATCTTTGAAATCAACATCAGTATTATATTGTTCTACATAAATTTCATGTTTCAATGAACTATTCTGTGGTACTATTGAAGCATTCAAAGATGGTCTAAACATCATATCCATACTTTAATTATTACACCCTTCTTATACTTAATTACTAAGTTAAATTTCTTAATAAATCCCATCCATCTATAGTGGCAAGATTGTTGCAACTTAGTCTGTGATTGAAGGTATTGAAGCGGTTGATGATCTGTATGAATAACTATTTACTTACCCATTGCATAACCACTAGCACCTGTTCCTATTTTAAATGGTTGTTGAAAATTTCATAAAGCTAAGATTGGTGCTATGAAATTTTTCTGCTTAAATGAATCAAAAACTTTAAAGTCGACACAAATTCCCCATGTCCCATTTTGCTTAGGAACCAAAATTATGGGTGAACCACATGGGGATGAACTGGGTCGAATGAAATCTTTTCCAACCATCCCTTGGATTTGTTTCTTTATTTCTTCGTGCTCTATGACTAACTTGTGATACATTCCGATATTAGGAAGAGGGGCATCAGACATCAACTGTATCTCATGTTGTATTTCCCGTTTATGAAGTAGATGTTTTGGTTCTTTAAATAGACTTTGAAAAGAATCTACCACTTTAACCAAACTATATTTAAAATGAGATTCACAACCTAAAAAAGCATCATGAAGATCCTTATGTTGTTCTTTTACAACCATGAGTATATATCTCTTACTTGAACTTATTAGTCGCTTCATCTTATTAGCATTAACTAAATCCAAGTGAGTTTTGATTTTATGTGCCCGAACGATGTATTCAATCCCATCTTTCTTAAGATGATACTTATTTTCTTTCCTATGAAATATTGCATCACGATCATAGAGATAATGACTCCCTAGCACTATTCCATATATGTCTAATGGTATCACATCCAAATCCACTTCATCAATGTAATTAGCTGTGATGGAAAATTTTAAACAACACTACTTTGTGACATTAACTTGAGTTTGTTCCTTTATCCAGCCTAATGGGTATGGTCTTGGATGATTCCATGTCTCCAAAACCAATTTCTTAATTAATGATTCAGATATTAAATTTTCCTGTGACCCAGTGTCAAACAATGTATCTATTTTTGTGTGCTTAGAAGTTACACTTATGCGAAATAACTCAACTCTTTTATCTTCATCCAGATGATTAATGTTTGAAGAATAATCAGAAGTAATTCAACCTGAACTAGCGTCATAATTTTTACCTGTCGTAACCATTGCGGTTATTTTCCCTTGATCACCTGAATCGAAGCCTAGATCTTGTTGGATTGTTGTCGTAGCATTCCTTTCAAATTTCTTCTTCTGGAACTTCTTTGGTATAAGTTCCAAGTGAAGTTTCCAACATCTGGTTTCATCATGTCCGATCCTCTGGCAGTGAGTACAGTTAGGTCTTTCACCTTCCTTCTGATTTTTCATTGTCTTCTTTCCCTTTGAACTGCTCTTCCTCTTGATCTCTTTGGTTTCCAACTGTTTGGATGTCTTCGGTGAAAAATTGAATGGTCTGCCACCTGATTCGACATGTATGGCTTGGACACATACTTCATCAAAGTCATTAGGATTAAAAATCAATAACATATGCTATAAATATGAATGTAGATTGCCAATTTACTTTAATAGAGTTTCACATGTATCCAAAAAAATACCAAGCGACAACGCTTTCTTCCAGTTTTCTTGAGTAAACTCTTGAACATTTTGTCCCTTACCTTGCCGCAAATGTTGCCAATAAATAACATCTTTTTGCATGTATCCCAACAGACGAAATTGTTTCTTTAGAGCTTTCAAAAACTTAGACCATGAGGAGATGACTCTACCTTTACGCTTTAAATCTATTTGTGTTTTACTCTCCCACCAGATTAAAGAAGTTCCCCCCATCCTAAGAGTAGCTAACTCGATTTTTGTTTTATCATCAGAAATGTTTTGAATCCTACAATACACTTCTATCTGCTTAATCCAATTATATAATTTCTCTGGGTTCATTTCGCCATCATAAACAGGTAATTCAAACTTTACATCAAGTTTCAAAATATATTTCTGAAGTTTCTTTTCTATTTCAGATTCTGAACTAGAAGAAGAAGAAGAATATGATGATGATGGAGAAGATGGAGGAGAAGGAGGTTAATTTGATTTTCCTTTCCCCTTGTCCTTATTCGATTCCTTTGATGAAGAAGCTGCATAACTCACCTTCTTATATTTGTAGAGTTGTACCAAAATATGTTACATGTTCAAAAACATTTTCTAAAATTAATTCTCATCCATGTGCTTCACTTCTGGAGTTTCACCGGTTTCAGTTCCTGTCATCGTCAACTGATGAGAAATTTTTCACTTTCCAATTTCTGGATCGAACTCCTCAAGCGTTCCTTCTCCACGTTGCAATCCAAACCTGTTTAACATCAACTGTAAAAATACAACAAAGCACAACCTGCTCTGATACCAAAATATATGATCTGAATGTGATCGTTATTAAGTGCTTAGGTAGTTTTGATTAGTTTCCATTATTGAATTGATTGTTAACTGAACTGCTTAATATGGAGGACTAAAGGAAATCATTTATGACTTAAACCAACAACATATTAAGAATGAAAATAAAGAAAATAACAGAGAGAAGAAACATCAAACATTTATTATGGAGTTCGTCCCTAATGGACTATGTTTTTGGGTCCGCACTCAAGTTGGGCGTCCGCTTTAATAGAATTGATCCAAGGAAGTATTTACACAGAAAAAACAATAGATTGATCATGCTTGCATGCACTTCTGGTCACTGAAAACATAAATCTCTCTCTCCTAGCTTTCCAACGCCTGTCTCTGCACTCAATTCTGCCTTCGGATGGTCAAGCAATGCTGAAAACAAAACTGCCTCTAACACTCTGAATCGGAACTCCAAATTACTCATGTCTCTCTCAAGGAAAATTTCATGGCTTTATAAAGTTGAAATCGAACTCCTTTATGCCAATTTAGGCAGGTTGTTGAGAAAATATGGTTTGGATAAGGCTCGGTCTTCTCATGAAGTGACCCATTGTTACACTAAAATTTGTCACCATGACATTTAACTGTCTATATGGGTTCATCATTACCTATTTATTGCTCCCTCAGAGGTCTAAAAACATTAAGTTCCCCAAATCAAGTCTTGGAACTGGAAGAAGCTCTTAAAAATCCTAAAAATCCTACTCCCGCACTTTTCCTAGTCATTCCCTGTGGTACCGTGGCTAATTGCTATAAAAATTGTGGTACATCCCGCACGTAAAGCTCATTAAAATTGCGAACCCCCGTAAAAGGTAAAATAAAGAGAAAATTAACTTCTAGAAGCCCATCTAGTCGAATATTCTCCCAAACTAGGACCTTTTAGAAGCGCCATTTGGTCGAGCTTCGCCCCTTCCATTCATGAAACTTCATCCCTTCATAAATGGAGCTATCCCTTGGTTTTTGGAGCTGAAATCCAATGATGAGAGGGCTTTATCCCTTCCTTTTTGGAGCTCAAAACTACCTCTCTTCAGCTATAAATTGAGACCAAGTTTTAGTCTCAAGGGTACTTAGTACTTGGTTTTTAGTTCATAGTGCTTGCTTCTTGCTTTAGAGAGAGTACCTAGAACTTAATAGTTTTGAGAGGAATTGTTGATTGAATATACTCTCCATATTCTGCATCATTGGCATGAGAGAGATTAAAAACTCATAGCCATAGCTTTATGCTGATAAAAAGAGCCGGAGTCTTGTCAAACTGAGGGAAACAGTTGTTCGGGACCCCAAAAGAACCTGCACGAACATCAACGCGTAACAGTTGTAAGGTTTCTTCTTTTATATTCAAAGTTAATACAAATGAATTCTATTTTCTCATTGAGTTTTTCATTTATCTTTTGAATGATTTAATTCTTAGACTCCTTGATCACTAAGATAGATTATTGATTTCGAATTATCATATTTTGCAGATGCTTTTGATCTGGTTTGTCTGTCTTTGATTGCAGATCTTATATGTTGGATCGATAACTTCTCGAGCGACTGGATTGAAGATCGAGCAAGTGTTGGACTTCAGGTAGGATTATCTATCCATAGTTAATGAGTAATTCTTAAGAAAAATAGTCTACATAAAATGGTCTACATATGTCTGTTTGTTTCTAGATATCCTTAGGATACTAGGGAGATCGCTCTTGTCCACAAGAGGGATTCGTCCGTGTAACAAAATGGCAACTCCACTGGGGAATATATGAACTTAGTTTTCTTTTATTTTCAGTTTGATTTTTGATATTTCTTTGAGATTTATTTGACTGAGATTAGCTCAAAAATTGATTGGGTAGAAAGCTCAATAGGATCCCTGACTGTAAATCTGTATCTTTATTTTTCTCTACTTTTCCTGCCTTCCGCACTTTTTCCTTTAAAACATAGCAGTAGACTCCACAATATTTAGTAGAATAAAGTGTGGTACCACACCTTATTCAATTAAAAACTGTGGATCTTTGGAAAATTTTAGAAAAAGTAGAAATTATGTTTTCTGGCATCCCATTACTTGATTTTTGTTCTTTACCCAATTTATCTTGATTGTCAAAGACTTATGTGAAAGTTTTCTTTCAGAAATTTCTGTAATTAAGTGATCTATTCAGTTAGTTTGCATATTATGAGTAAACAATTTGCCTAGTCCTCCCATTTCTCTGAATCAAAAACTTTTGTATACCTTAGCTACTTGATATTTCATTTTTTTTCTGTTCAGCCATTGAACTTGATGCAATTGTTATTCTTATGAAAAATTGATGTTATTTTCATTTGAAAACTTGTAAAAACTTTAGATTGATAAGGTTTGAATTGCATTTTAAAACTACTTTTGGATGCTTTGATTTCTTGCTGGAATAAGCAGAAAATTCTTGGTTAGATTACAAACCAGGCTTAAACATCCTCCAACTTTTAGATAGAGTTCAAGATTAGAATTTTCTTTTAGTTTTGAATTTTATTATTTTAGTATTTTTAGTTTTCTTTTGGAAGAATTTTGTTTTTGTTTATGATCTAAATGATATAAGGAATTTCATTTTGAGAAAAAGATCTTTTTGGAATTGAAATCTATGAATTATCTTATTTTCAAAGTTTTTCATACAGGAAAGAAAGAATTGATATTTTGAAAGTTTCTGAAAATCTCTCAACTCTTTCCTCTGGTTAGATTTCATTGAAAATAAATGAGTTGTTTATCATATAGATGCATTGTACCAAATTTTGAGTTGGGTCATTAAAACATCAAGAAGTTTCATTTCCATACTCGTTGTTCTAAGAAACTGCCAATTAAAAGTAATGCTTAATTAAAATCAATATAGAAATTTTATATTTTCTAAGGCTCTTTTCACCAACATAGCATAGGCTAGTGTCTTAGAATAGGTTTTATTTAACTCTCCAAGACAGTAAAAACAAACAAGTAGTCAATCTTGCGGTAGGAAAATCCAATTGTAGCATGTATTCTCTGGGAAGCTCCTCCTAAAGGAGTCAAGCACGAGATCATATCCGAACCAGTGAGGTAATCATACCTATCTCATTGGGAATGATAGAAAGTGTGCACATATTAAAAATGGAAAACCTCGGATAGACCATTGTCGAGGAGCCTGGGGTCACTTGTTGGTAAACCTTGGATTATGTCAAGGAGCCTTCAAGGGGAATGATCTTGTTACTCTGCCCTTGCGTGTATATCGGATCGTAGACTGTTCCCCCAGGTATATGTGTTCCTGTTGGTGACCTTAGTGGCCATAAACTTTAGGATTATTTCCCAAGGTGACGGTGGAGGGGAGGTCCCACTGTACCTGGAGCAGACGTCGGCTAGACTCACTTGGACTCTCCGGAGGGTTATCTTCACTCGAGATGGTTTAAGTGGAGAAAATTGCACCGATTTGTTTCATTAAGCAGGTTGTCGAGGTAATTGTTCCAACCGCCATTTCTGCATTAAAATTCTACGATGTTGGATTTCATCACCAACTAGTGTTTTTATTGCGGGAATCTATTGCTTGTGTGTGGATTGATCTCTTAGATTTTTATAGGCATGTGATTCATTTGATTGTTTCCTTAGCGACTTTACGGTTTGTTTGAATTTTTTCTTTGTTTGCGTGTGTTAAAAGTTTTAATCGTGGTTGAATTACCGAGACAATCGCGTAGAACTCAGGGGAAGCCCCCTGAGTACACACCAAGCCAACTATAAAGACTTAAATCTATGATACCAAATGTTATCGGTAGAACTATATTAACGAAACAAGGAGAATCATCTATAATTATTTATCCTGATTCTAAAGTAGATCAACCACAGATAGCAGAACATACTCCAAAAATAGTTTCAATTTCTGAATTAACTGAAGTTGCTTCTGCAACAAGTGAATTATCACTTGAAGAACCTAAAATTTCTGAATCGGAAACTGAACCTGCTACATCAGAACCTACTTTATAATTCACTGCTCCAACTTCCAATTATCCTGATTCACCCAGAGTAAGAAATCGGATTACAGAAGATCTTCCTCCTAGTCTCATTAGTATTGAAGAAATCACTGATATAGAGGAAGAGGTTATTCTTCCTTCAACTCAGGAAACTTTAGAACTTAGAGAACGTGAATCAATTTTTTACAGTCCTTTTAGACATGATGCTTGGTATTCTTCATTGATAGATTTTCTAAAAAACTTAGGGCTTCAGTACTCGCCACCCCGAATTCCTTTTTTCCCTACACCAATAGGTTATAGACCTCAGCTAAACATGTCTAGTGAGTAATCTATGTTTACTGAATCGCTAGAAACATTTATGTATGGTGGTTCATCTATTCCTGTAGGCTATCAGTCGCTCTCTGGTACATTCTCAGGAGCATCTCCTCTTCCTAACAAACCAATGTCATCATCTGGCACGAATGAATCAAATACTAGAACTTTGAACATTGGGCAAGTTTATATGATGTCTGGAAATATCCCGAACCCTGGTTCTCAAGGTAGTAATTTATCGACTGGGGGGAAATATCAAAATAGTCAAATACAGCCTGGGGGGCAACCTCAAGGACAGTACATACCTCAAGGTCAGTATCAACCTCAAGGACAATACATACCCCAAGGTCAGCCTCAGGGATAGTATATGCCTCAAGGTCAGTATGTGCCTCAAGGTCAATATCAAACTCAAGGGAATTACCCAGTTCAAGGATTGCAACCTCCTTTACGACAACAGTTCTATCCAAAAAACAAATGTTACAAGGAGGTGAAAATTATCCAGTCAATTATCAGCCATATGTTCAACCAAGTTACAGTTCGTCTTATGTACAACCTTCATTGGGACCTTCATATCTCAGAATGGTGTGGGATCCATCTCAAGTTCAATAGAATTTACAACCAAATATGCAAGTACCCTATTATCAAGCTATAAAACAAGTTGGTTATAATCAACCCCAACAGCCTGTCCAACCTATCATTCAAACACCTGCATCTGGTCCTGTTCAACAGCCTGGTCCAAGTACACCTATGAATCCACCCCAAACTGCTATTCAGACTTCTATTTAACCGACCACACCTATTCCTAGAGTGTCTACAGCTCCTATCACATCTGCCCCCCAAACGTCAGTACAGATTCCTCAACCTGGTACAATTACAGTTATAACAATTCAACCTAACTTTACTTATCAACCGTAGCAGGGGCCGTATCAATATGGACCTGTTCAAAATCTATTCTACCCGCAACAACCATACCCTGGGTATACATATCAGACACCTGTTCAACCCCAGTATGGTCCAGTTATTCCTAGTTATCCAAGGGGCACTCCGATTCCAAATGCACAACCTATTCCAGGTTATCTTCGATATCCTCCTCCTGGGACTGGTTTAGTCTTACAAGGTTATCAAAAATACCCTACCCGTCGATTGAAATTCATAGCAAATTTAGATTTACCAGATTTATCTCACCTTATGAATGATCATATCTATTATCATTTGTATTGGCCGCCTATGTCGCATAAGTTTCCCAGTGATATCCCAAAGTTTGAAGGAAAATCAGGAGAGGATCCTTCTAACCATGTCATGACTTACCACCTTTGGTATGCATCCAACTCATTAATCAACGATTCCATTCTAATTAGAATTTTTCAGAGAACGTTAATAGGATTAGCTACCAAGTGGTACATTGAATTTCCACGAGGCTCATTTACCAATTTCAATGCTCTAGAAAATGCTTTCTTAACTAATTTCCAGTTGCCAATCAGATACGACAATGGCACAGAATTATTAAATTGACTAAAACAATCTACTTCTACATACATATCAGATCCTATTCACGAATGGAGACGAAGAAGATGTTTGGTAAATGTTTTTATCCCGGATCAAATATTGGCGGAATGGTTTGTCAAATTATTGCTACCAAAGATCACTGAAGATGTAGCCAAAGCAGGAGTTTTCATAGAAGAAAAATTCATTGCTCAAGCTCAGTACCTTAACTTGTTATATACCCAGTCCGGAACTTTGTACGAGAAAATCCCTGATTTACTGCGTCCTGTTCAGATAACAACAACTCCTTCAGGGTCTCATTCTGTTGATGGTGTAATCGGTTTAGTTAGTATGACTAAGAGTAAGAAGAAATCTTCAATGGTTACTTCTCCCATAATAACTTTACCTGATTCACCAAAAGGAGAATCTTCGCTGGAAACTTCTACCGATATTCACATTGTAGATTCATCGACTACAAAATCGAAATCCAGCAACAATAAGAAAGGGAAGAAAAAGAATAAACAAACTTCATCTCCCAAGGCAAAAACTGATAAAAATGAATCAACTGATGATAAACAGAAGCCTCGTTATCCTTTTCTTATCTATGATGAGGATCATTTCACCAAGGAATGTCTGCATAGGGCCAAGGTATCTAAATTTTTCAAAGGGTCATCCACCCCTATTGTTTTGAAGGATCCTTTTCCTATTCAAGATAGCAAAATGATTGGATCTTCCTCTAATGCATCAGCAGATATTTTAATGGTTGCGACTCGATTGCAAGATTATGGTAGTAAAAAACCTGTTGCTGGTAAAGAAGTAGAAAATTCTAGTTTTGCACCAACTACATCTCCTCCAGTTTCTGATCCGTTGCATATCGAGAAACCAAATCCTGATTTAGTAATCAATCCGCCTGCTAAAGGTGTACTTCATAAATCAGCTTTCAATCCACATCTGAGAGCTGCTCAGAATTACAACATTATGGAGGATTTAGCAATTTCTCCTTCAGCAATTTCAGCCTTGGAAGTGCTGCAATCATGTCTAGCACAAAGGAAATTACTCTTATCAGCAATTGGAGTTGTAGATCTTCAGGATTCAAACCTCATGGTCTTCGATTTAGAAAATTTTACACCTCGTCTCCCTCATCAAATGGCTTTTCAGATCCCAATACTAGTCAAAAACGGACGTTGCTTTCGTACTGTTATTGATGTAGGAGCATCTACGTGTATCATGTTGTTAAACTGTTGGAAATCACTTGGTTCTCCAACCCTTAACCAGTCGCCAACAATTCTCAAAGCTTTTGATGGAAGAGGATTCCATCCATTCAGAATTTTACATGATCTACCTATAGAAGTCGAAGGAAAAATTGTTAATTTAGATGTGGAAGTAGTTGATGCCCCTCTAGATTACAACTTTCTTCTGGGTCAAATTTGGTCTTATGCTATGACTGTTGTTGTGTCATCCTTATTTCGGATAATTATGTTTCCTCATCAAGGAAAGATTGTGAAATTCAATCAGCTCTCATATTATTCGTCTGACCCAGCTTCTACTGATAGTATTCAACACGTAGGAAAAACGACTATCCCTTATGAGGATGTAGGAGTAGGTTTAATGAAAGATTCTGCTTTAATGGGAAATTTTTCTATGCCTCCACATAATGTACCGCATAATATTTCTAATATCAATATGATTACAAAAAGAACTATTCCATTTTTTGATCCTTGGATAGTGCCTTTAGAATCAGAACTAGATTCATTCAATGGCAGGATGCCTTTGATTCCTATTGAGATAGGATATCAAGAAATACAGTCATTTTCTAATCCGTTATCAACTGATGCTGATCCAATGAATGTGATCAGTGAAGAATAATTTTCAACATCAAGCTCGGCTACAACATCAATTCCTGATCCTTTTCAACAAGTGTTTCATACTGATGAAAACATTCGTGAATTCTTTTCTGTAGATGAATTTCCATGGGATGATCTCCATCATAGTTCATCATTTTTATTTGAGATTGATAAATTCGAAAATAACTTTTCCTCTCTTTTTACAGCTGACTATTTCAAGGAACCTCGGAGTCCAATCTCGATCACAAATTTGGATTCTGAAGTAAATTTGGGGAATATTTCTTCTACCATTCCTATTGACATCTCAGTAAAACCTAGAATTATTGAAAACATTCATATAGGTGCTTCATGTACGCTAGATGAAATTTCTACATATAAATCCCTATTTCAAGAATTCTGTGACATATTTTCCTCGTCTTATGAAGAAATGCCAAGAATCGATCCCAACATTGTCATTCATGAAATAAAGACTTACCCGGATGCTAAACCTGTCAGACAGCGATTATGTCCAATACATCCATGAAAAGCTACTGCCATTAAAGTCGAATTTGAGAAATTACTGAAAGCAGGTTTTCTTTATCCAATCTCGTTAACAGATTGGGTATCTAATATCGTTCCTGTTATGAAAAAACAAGGAATAATACGAGTATGTGCTGACTATAGGGATATTAACAAAGCTTGTCCTAAAGACAATTATCCAACTCCTTATATCGACCAAATTATTGACGATTGTGCTGGAAATGAAATGTATTCATTCATGGATGCATTTTGCAGATACAATCAAATAAACATACTCCCTGCCGATCAACCAAAAACAACGTTCATTTGTCCTTGGGGAATGTTTTCTTATTGTAAATTACCTTTCGGATTAAAGAATGTTGGGGAAAATTTTCAAAGGGAAATGTCCTATGCTTTTCATGACATTAAACACATTGTGCAACCTTATCTCGATGATTTACCTGCTCATTCATTACACAGGGAAGATCATCCAACTCACTTACGAGCGATTTTTATGAGATGTCAGTATTATAAGATTCGCTTGAATCCACACAAGTGTGTTTTCTATGTACAATCTGGTAGGTTACTGGGATTTTTCATTTCAAAAGAGGGCATTTGTGTCGACCCTTCGAAGGTTGAGGCCATTATCAATTTACCTCCTCCTTCCTCACTCCGCCAACTCCAAAGTTTGTAGGGGAAAGAAAAATTTCTGCATAGATTCATCTAGAACTATGCTGAGTTAACCAAAGGTTTTACCAGGCTTTTGAAACAGAATATTCCTTTCATTTGGGATGAGATCACTGATCGATATTTTGATGCTTTAAAACACGTGTTGACCCATGCACCGTTACTGCATCCACCAAATTATAGCCAGGATTAATTTTTATACTTAGCAGCCTCTAATTCCACCATTGGAATGGTATTAGTTCAGGAAGATGAATTCTGCAATGAACAAGTGATTTACTATCTCAGTCGGAATCTCAATCCCACATAGATTAAATACTCGCATGTGGAGAAATTGGCCTTAGCATCATTTTAAGTTGTCCAACGTTTTTTTCAATACATTTTGTTACGAAAAAAAACTGTGATTTCTAATTGTAACCCGATGATGTACATTTTGACTAAACAATTTCTCGAGGGAAAATACTCGAAGTGAATAGTTATCCTTCAGGAGTTTGATTTAGAATTTGAAAAATCCAAATCAAAGAAATCACTAATGTTCGCCGAACTCATGTGTGACTTCCCAAATACTGAGACAAAAACTATGGTAGAGCATCCAATCACTGATGAATCTCTGTTTCTTATCAGTACGTTAGTTCCTTGGTATGGGGATATCATCATTTATCTCCAAACCAAAAAATTTCGGCCTAAAATTTCACGTTCACATCGACGAAAGATCCGTTACCAATCCCAGCAATACAATATTTTCGGACACACTTTATCGTCATGGTGCGGATTTTGTATTTCGACGTTGTTTAACTCATGAAGAGGCTGAACGAGTTTTGAATGACTGCCATTCTGGAGCATGTGGAGATCATATGTCTGGGTATGCCACAGCCCAAAAGATATTGCGTGCTGGTTATTTTTGGCCTTTGCTAAAAAACTGCAGCTAATTTTGCATTCAATCACGTGATTGCTCGATTCGGTGTACCCCAAGCTATTATTACCGATCATGGGAGCCATTTTCGAAACATTATGATGACCGAACTTTCTGACCAGCTTGGCCTGCGTCATGATAGTTCTACTCCATATTACCCGCAAGCTAATGGTCAAGTTGAAGCTGTCAATAAAGTTTTAACCACTATGATTAAACGGATAATCGGAATTCATAAATCGAATTGGCATACTATGCTTTTCTCAGCACTTTGGGCATACCGAACCTCAGCAAAAACCGCAACAGGTTTCACTCCTTTTTAACTGGTCTACGGTTTAGAAGTTGTGTCACTGATTGAATGCGAAATACCGCCACTCCAATTAGCCATAGAGTTACTATCAGCTACCTATGAGGAGGAAAAACGCTTTTTGTACCTGGCAGCCGAAGCTCATAAAAAACGCGTTAAAGCTCAGTACGATCGAAGTGTTACACCTCATGTTTTTTCAGAGGGTGACCTAGTATTGGTATATGACCAAGCTAATGATAAACTAGGAGCTGGGAAATTTGAACCTATGTGGCATGGTCCTTGTATTGTCAAGCGAGTGCTTGCAAAAGGGGCTTACGAATTGATTGATTATGACGGGGTCTCTTTAGGTAAACCCATAAATGGACTTTATCTGAAGAGATATTATGCTTGATTTTTTGTGTGAAGATCTTGCCTGTAGAGTAGTTATTTTTTCTAGATTAGCTGCTTTAGATTAGATGAGTGTGTCTAGTTAAAGTTTGCGTTGATTACTATTCCAGCTTATCTTGATTACTCTTGATATTGTAGATGTCGACGTCCCTTCAAGCCTACATTGGTTTTGCTGATGGTGTCTATCGTAGTACACGGAATATCTCTTCCGCGACCTGAGTCATCTATTCACCCACCGATGAGTTAGTTTCTATGCATGGGGTAAGCCTTGGTCAAACAACGAATAATGTCGCAAAATATAGCGCAGTGATTGAGTTATTATCTGATGCCATTTCATTTGGCATTCGGTGTTTGATCGTTAGGTTAGATTCTAAACTCATTGTATTACATTTAAACAGAGTATACGCAATTAAAAATCCAGTGTTACTGAGATTATTCTTCAAGGTTCGTCTCTTGGAAAGGCAGTTTGATTACATTGAATATCAACATATTCCGAGAAATTTAAATACATTGGCTGATGCATTAGCCAATAATGTTATAAATAGACATTTGCGACATTAAAACAGTAAGTTAAAACAACATTTGATAAGTGTTGAACAAGATAGCCGTCAAAAGTAGTCATATCATAGATAGAGTTTGTGTTTCAAAAAATATTACATCGTCTAGGACCATGGGTTTAAAACACCTTATGATCCAAAAGGTAGTGACACAAAAAGCAAAAATACAATGATCTGTGATGATCATCCACTATCCATGGTGATGATCATGATAATACACTATCGCTCGTGCCACTCTACGCAGATTTCTCTGAAATTAGCCAAGAACACCAGCAACATGCCTCTGGAGGCATAGAGGAATATCATCCATACTAGTCTCTGGAATAGCTCTGGTTAACCTCTCCAGGTTCTGCTCTAAATTAGTGAGAATCTCTGTTTCCTGATTCTCTGGCGGTGCAATAGCGTCTGTTCGCTTCCTCTCGAAGCGGCGAAGATTGGCTAGTCTTTGTGGACCAACATCTGCATTTAAATTTTTGTCATCAATACTAGATGATTGAAAACAAAATAAAAAATTAGAGTTAAAAACACATCAAAATGATTGATTTACCTGACTCGTCCCACTGTGTTCCTAGAGGAAGAGGCATATCAGGATCACCGTGGAAATCTATCCCAGCATACGGAAAATCTTCAATGGCAAAGATTTGGTTCTGTAGCCAATGAAAGTATGCAGCTGTAAATCGAACTATCTCAAAACCCTCTCCATGACGGGCCATCACTTGTACCTAGCAGGCCATCTAAGGCTCTCTAACTGTACGAGCATCAACTGAGATAAGCTGAGGGGCAAGAGATGGAATTCTCTCCAGAGCAAAAGAAACTACGATAGCTCCATAACCAAAGTTTTTCAACTTTGCGTTCTTAGCTCTGCTCAATTGGCCATTTACATTAGCCAATACTCCTTCACACCAGTTGAAGATGGTGCCTCTGTAGCATTCAACCGATGTCTACATCTGGGCTTTAGTAGCTACATGTGGAGCTTCACTCCCACACAATCTAGCTACTGTGAACGCAACCACTTTGAGTTCAAGACAGATAATGGTTTTTATATCAATGCGGTTGTCTTTTGGATCAGCCTCTTCATTACAAAATTCTTGTTGATAGCTAGCTATAGACTGGCCACCTTGCCTAGCCCCAAACAAGGAAATAGGTTCTCCTCTTTTGGACAAACTTGTAAGGAAGTATATATCCTCCAGCTCGATTTCGAGCCGGTGATCACCGATAATGAAACGATGTTCTTGAACATCCCACCTATTCACTAACCATGTCAATAACTCTACTTGAGCCCTCATGCCTTGCATTGCCCAATATTTGTATAATCCACAATTTTTCAAAACACGCAATGTGGGTAAACTTCCAATAGCTGCCTCATCTACTGCCTCATGTTCACGTTCTCTCCATTCAAACATTGTGGATACTCTACAATAGACACATTGAAAGATTAGATCCAATTAGAATGAAAAATTTGGCTTAATTTGAGAGAAATCATATTTTGTTCACGATGCCTCCGCACTTTTTGCATTAAGACAGTGCGAGCTATCGCGCACGTTATACATGAAAAGTGCGGGACCCCGATAGTTTTCCTTTGGAAAATTATCGGGGTCCGCAGGTACTGTGTGTTTTACCTGCGGTACCCTGAGAGCGATTTTTTGAACCTATTTTTCTCTTAAAAAATGATTCTAAAGCCTAAAAAGAGAATGTAAACAAACAGAAATGAAGAGAAATGAATTGTGTATTACCTGGAGTCGACGGTTTTGGATTTGGACGGTCGGTTCCTCTGATATCTCCTTCGGAACTTTTTCTACCAAAAGCTCTCAACTTTCACTCTGGATGCAAATGGTAAAAATGAATTGGTTAAACTACTTTTTATAAGATTTTTTGAATAAATAAAATAATATTTTATTTATTTTCCACTTTGAAAGGTTGATTTTAAAAATATTTTTTACATATCTAAAACAGGTATGTTTAATTTTTTGGGTTTTTGTACAGAATACAGGATTTTAGGGTGAAATAATCATTTTGGCAATGAGTATGCTTTTTGTCACTTTTTCAAACTCGTTAAAACTTACAGAAAAAGCGACACTACATGAGTACGTTTTTATCACTTTTTCGAACTTGTTAAAACTTACAGAAAAAACGAAACCATGGAGTCCTCTTTTAAGCCCTTTTCAGACTCTCTAGAGATGAAAAGATCGCCGAGTATTTGACTATTCGAACTCGTTAAAGGAAATGAACAGTCGTCCCTTCAGTATAAGTTTACCCCTTTTCCGGACTGAAATGGACTATTTACGAAAAAGGTATACGTTGAATAATCATGGTCAGTAGAGTTCTCTCCTGCATTATTTTATCCTTTTTCGGGCTTGAGAGACTAAATTTATGAAAAAGTACACCCACGGAGTTTTCTTAAGTTTTTCTTCTGACTCCCTAAAACTGAAAAACACCGAGTTTCACTTATACTGGACTTGTTAAAACTCAACAGTAAAGGACCTGTAAATTATAAACAGGAACGAACCACTCCTTAGGGTTCGATTTTAATACTAAGTTGGACTCATCTGAAAGATGAGCTTAATTTTATCCTCTTCAAGCTTGTCAAAAATAAAGAGGTACTTGCCAAAAATGGTCGGGGAAAAGAGAGAAAATGAATCCAATTGTCACACTTCGTTTTAAAAAGTTGTATACCACTCTTGAACACGACACTTCTGTCACATTCATGTTTAGGTTGGGAAAATCTTTTGGCCAAAAAGTTAATCAAACCACATTGAAAGTCTTCAGCCGGTTTTTGGGTATTAGCTTTAGGTCAATCGTCACCATCTGCAATGTCGTTATGTGTTCAAGAGATCAGTTTAATAAACCATTCATTGCAAACATTTGTCTCCATTTGCATTGACCATCCCTGAGTCAGTGCTTGCTTAAAATTTCTTCAAAACTTGACCTAATGGTTTCGTGTCATGGGCTTTCCTATGACAGATCAGTTTCTATCGACGACAACTCATCATTTAGAAAGTTGATCTAAAATCCTAAGAGTACCTTGGAATCTGCATGCCCTAATGGCAGGTTTCTCGCTTTCGACGATAGGTTGCATCATTGACCTTCGATCGAATGATTCTGTGAAATGTTCGACTTCAGATCACAAATTCACATTTCATAGATTGTACTGAGTACTTTGAGAACCATTGTCATTATTGGTGGTTTCTCTCACACTTGTCAATAGTTCACATCATTGACTGGTAATCAAGTGGTTTC
This sequence comes from Pinus albicaulis, assembly GCA_034641835.2. NCBI lineage: Eukaryota > Viridiplantae > Streptophyta > Pinopsida > Pinales > Pinaceae > Pinus > Pinus albicaulis. Next base: position 1,285,198,434 of record CM076581.1, on the reverse strand, counting down.
TACGATGTTCGACTTCGACACAATTAATAGCATGGATAGAATTGTACTGGTTCGAGAAGCAGGAATCAAGACCTTGGATCTAGTTTCCACCATCCAGGCTGCGAGGAATTTTATTATTTATCATACAGTAGACTACTTCTAACAGATGGTTGCATCCATACCGTGTCTACTCTTTATGTAATTCTAAAATCATTTCTGTATCAGAACATGTAGTTAGTTTTGATCTAATTATGGGAATGCCTACCTCAGCGATGATATACACACACACACACACACATATATATATATATATATGCTTGCATTGAATGTTTTTTCAGGGTTTCAACCAGTGTGCCTGCAGCCCGATCCTCAGAATGATAAAGCACTTCACTCTTCAGAACTTTTCAGACTTCGCACTTTAGGGGGCAATCTGTTACACTAAAATTTGTCACCATGACATTTAGCTGTCTATATGGGTTCATCATTACCTATTTATTGCTCCCTCAGAGGTCTAAAAACATAAAGTTTGCCAAATCAAGTCTTGGAACTGGAAGAAGCTCTTAAAAATCCTAAAAAGCCTACTCCCGCACTTTTCCTAGTCATTCCCTGCAGTACCATGGCTAATTGCTATAAAAACTGCGGTACATCCCGCACGTAAAGCTCATTAAAACTGCGAACCCCTGTAAAAGGTAAAATAAAGAGAAAAGTAAGTTTCAGAAGCTTAGCTGGTCAAATATTCTCCCAGCTGGGGCCTTCTAGAAGCGTTATTTGGTCAAGCTTCGCCCCTTCCATTCATGAGCCTTCATCCCTTCATAAATGGAGCTATCCCTTGGTTTTTGGAGCTGAAATCCCATGATGAGAGGGATTTATCCCTTCCTTTTTGGAGCTGAAACTACCTCTCTTCAGCTATAAATTGAGACCAAGTTTCAGTCTCAAGAATTACTTAGTACTTTGTTTTTAGTTCGAGTGTTTGCTTCTTGCTTTGGAGAAAGAGTACTTAGAACTTAGTATTTTTTGGAGGTGAATTCTTTGAAGGAATTATACTCTCCACATTTGGCATTATTTGGCATGAGAGAGATTACATACTCGTGAGCCATAGTCATATGCTGATTTAGAGATTTGGAGTCTTTTTCAATTGGGAAAACAGTTGTTCGGGACCTCGGAAGAACTGTTACAAACATCGAGCGTCGAGGTTGTAGTACCTCTTCTTTTATTTAAGTTAATACAAATGGATTCTATTTTCTCAATGAGTTGTTCATTGATCTTTTGAATGATTTAATTCTTACTACTCTTGATCACTAAGATAGATTATTGCTTTCAAATTATCATATTTTGTCGATGCTTTTGATCTTGTTTTCCTGTCTTTGATTGCAGAACTTATATGTTGGATCGATAACTTCTGGAGCAACTAAATTGAAGATCGAACAAGCGTTGGACTTCAGGTAGGAGTATCTATCTGTAGTTAATGAGAAATTCTTAAGCAAAATAGTCTAGAGAAAATGGTCTACATCTGTCTGTTTGTTTCTAGATATCCTTAGGATACTAGGGAGATCACTCTTGTCTGCAAGAGGGATTCGTCCATGTAACATATACTCTAATTTTCTGATATACTCGGTCTTCTCTAAAGACCTCCAAGCTCCTAACTTCGGCAATCAATATCTTTTCATTCCAAAGGCCATTCTCGGATTTCTAGGTACCGCTGGAAAACTTATTCTCGACATTTTTCGTTGGAGACAATTCGTTGCACTATTTGAGTTTTTTTCCAACCTAAAACATGAATCCTAACCTTATGGATAATTCCAAGGACCTAGACCGCCAATTCACCATAGCCATCTTTTTATGTTTTCAAGCCTTCCACTATGATGATTTTCTAACATAAGCATGTGGTTATCATTGGATTCCTCCTGAATGCTTAATTACCATTGTCCTTTGTTGAAATCAATGTGAATACACTCACAAAAAATATCCATCCAGACAATACCAATTTTCCAATAATATCCTCCTTTGGCATTGATGGAAACTGTTATCACCCTAGTAATTCTTAGGTCGTGGGATATTGGTTTATAGTTAAAGAAAACCAAGGGTAGCCAAGAAACTCTTTTAGAATTCAGGATCTAGCCCTCTTGAGTTCCGGAGAGGGATCTCTCCTTAAGATTTAGCTTTGTTTTGTAATGGATTTTAGGCTAGCTATGAGTGGACAGTGGGACTTGTTTTGAAAGTGTGGTGGGAATAAAAGGTGTTTCAAGGTAAACCACAGAGGGATTTACCAGACCATTGAGCTATGGAGTCAACTTTCTAGGCAAGCAGAGCTAGGAAATAAGACTTAAAGAGCAAATTTACTAAGGGCAGGGTAGATGACCTTCAAATGGTTTTGAATAGGCTTGGTTGATGAAATGGGTGAAATCTGAACAAAAGGTCAATTAAGAATCCTTAAGTTACAGAAATGAAGATTGAAGGAGGGGATCAAACAGGGACTAAGAGAATTTAAGAATTCTATAGTCCGATTATCAAGCAGAAAACATAATAATGAACAACTAGTAAAAAATAAGGAGCCTTTTATCACTAATCCTGTTTAAATTCTCCTAGTTAATCATTAAAGTCAGAACACATTTAAATGAATGTATGGAAACTTTTGAAAGATAAAATAATGAAAACAGGAAAATACTAGACTTATCTAGTTAGCACAAGAATCTTGAGTTATGATGTCTTTAATCCCAATTCCAGTCTGATGCTTTACTGTTTGACTCACACAAACTTCAATATATCCAGAAAAATGACTATATTAGTCTTGATAAATTTTATTCCACCCTGAATAATTTGAAAGATGAAGTATTTATACAAATAAATTTCTTACAAAATATCTCAAAGTTTGAGAGAATATCTCAAGAAAAAATAGGAAATATTACATAAGAAGAGGGACAGCAGCAAAACAGTTTGCAAGATGTCCTCTTTTACAAGGAAAAATAGAATTGTTTATCCTAATCAAACTAATTTTTTGATTAGCTGGCAATTGGAACATTATCTAATGGAAGATGACTTGTAGAATACTCCTCCTTTTCACCCTTTGTTGTGATACTCTTTATCTCTGCTTTTCACTGTTTCACTGCTATAATTGAAAATTAACCAGTAACAATTTGCTTTTCCTGATACACTTTGACATCTGATACTCTTTAACCCTGATTTTTTCACCCTAAGGTAACAATAAAATATGATTTCTTCATGTGATTTTCCTGCTCTTTACCTTGGGAAGATCGACATGATTGGGCAAGGGTTTATGAGGGAAAAGAGGCTTTGTACAGTGCATAAGGTCTTCTAGATAAAATTCAGCAGTGAAAATGATCTTGGAACAGATTAAAACCTTAAAAATGGAAACAGTGGATTCTCGGGAAAATTTGACAGGGTTTCCCCTGTATTTTGAAGGTTTTTAGACTTCCCAGATGGATAATTTGTCTATATTCTAAGAAATTCAAGTGTAATTGGGGTAATTTTCCTTTGAAATTGAAGATTTTATGGATCGGTTTGACGGAAAAATACCTGTAAAAGGTATAATTTCAGTCGATGAAGGTTGCAGTCTCGTCAGAGTCTTCAATTTAATGGTAATTCAGCTGATATAATGCAAGAACAGTCTACTTGGGGATAAATTTCAGAGAAAATGGCTCTGAGAGGTAAACTGGTTGACAAATTACTCAAAAATGGTGTCGGGAGGCTCTGCAAAGGGTTCTCAGTTGTTTCAAAGGTTAATGTGCAAAATGTTCATGAAAATAGTGAAAAAACTACGGCCAAGCCTTAAATCAAATCATGATAATTCATTAAATGGCAGGAGCGATTTGTGTGCTTGAAGGAGAAACTGGAAATGGTTTTCACATTATTTTTTAGCAGTAAGTGGTTTTTCCCTTTTGGAATGTGATCGAATGAAAGGAGGACATGTAGCAGGCGGCGGTTTATCAAAACAAATTTTTTCCCAAAATATTTTTGGAACTTCATTCGATCACTTTAAAAATGCGAAAAGGAATTTGCATCGTCCGATCTGGCAGAGTAGAGCGAAGGGTCAGGATCTGATGCAGAGTTGCTGGGTAAATGCAGTGGGGCCAGGGCTATTAATTTGTACTGTCGATTTAACAAGGGGAGATCAACGGCTGAAATTTGATCTGATAGGAAATGGTGGGGACGGGGAAAAAGGCTTATCGGGTTCAATTTGGGTTGTTGGATCAAAGAGTTGATGAAGATCAAACGGGTATTACTCAACGCGATGGGGAAGGATGGGAATGAAATAAGTTTATCACGTTTGATGAGGATCGTTAGATTTTCAAAGAGAATGATGATCGGATGGTTGAGGTTCAATGTGACCAAAGGGAAAGGAAGACTGAGATGATTCATTGCGTTCGATGACAGCCATCATATTATAATTGTGAAGATGATCGGATGATTAAAAATGAATCTGATAGCGCTTTGGATATGGGATGGACAAGGGATTTCTAATACATAAAAGGAGTTTATATATAGAACAGGGAGGGTTAATAATGATTTAACCAAGGTTGGGACTTTGGTAAAGGGGTATACATCAGTAAAAATAAATAAGGTTATTGTTTTAACCTTGGGTTAAGGGAGTCGGGGAAAGAAATGGGTTTATTATGAAGTTTAGTTTAAACGAAACTTCGGTATTTTTGTTTTAAACACATATAAAGTATGTTTAAAGATTTTTTGAATATTTTTATTATACAGTTAATTAAATCCAGTTGATTTAGTAACCATAGAGGGAGGGAATTTATATAATGATATATTTAGCCAAAGGGGGTATAATGTGGGTTTTATTTACACATGTGGGGATAAATAACTTTGGCTAAAGTTATATTAATGGGTTTTTGAGGTTATTTTATAAAAGGGAATTATATAATATAGGAAAAGATTATTCTATAGGGATTTATTAAATAAGTTAAAGTTAATATGACAAGGGGACAATGGATACTCAAAATTCATTAACATAACTAAGAAAAGTGAAGTTTAAAGGCAAATTTGCATTATAATCATTTCATCACTTCAACTTAGGATAAAAATGTAATTTTCAGGGTTTTATGCTTTCAAATGATGTGGGAAGTTAATCAAATGAGGATTACAATATCTTTTAAGTAAAAGTGAGGTTTTTACTTATGATTTTCAGGGAAATGAATGCATGAATGGAAAATGATGTGATTTTAGGGATTAATATAGACATTTAACATTTTCAACTAATCAGCCATAGAGCCTTGGGTCCGGTCCCAACAGAAGTCAAGGAAATTCCTTGAGCCTTTGTGACTGATAGTTTAGAATGATAAATGGCTATGTGGAAGGGAAGATAGTTATTTGCAGCCCTGGTGAATAATATTTACAATGATGCTTCCCAATTTCACTGCTAACATTTTTTCTTCCATTTTGATTAGGTGCATTTGAGCTAGCAACCTTTACAACATTTATTCTTTCTGAAAGAAATAAAAATATCTAATTCTACACTTATTTCATCCATGAATCCAGATTAAACTGTTGGATTCACTTATTCTCTACCTAACTACTGAATTGTCATGATTAAACTGTATGAAAATTCTTTATTCTCTATCTACAACAAGTGAAATTGAAAAGTGATGAGTCAAGATTAAATTGTTCAACTCATCACAGATTATGGCATTTATTAACACTCTGCCATAATCGACCATAAAAGGTAGAAGAAGTGGCATTTGGACTTGCACACTTTCATGTTTTATTCATTTTTCTTTTGGGGTCTCTTATTTTTTCTAAGTCCTTTGATTGTTCTTTTAGGAATTTTTACCCTATTTTTGATTATTATTATTATTATTATTATTATTATTATTATTTTACATAATATGAGAATACAACTTGCAGAAGGCAAAGTGTGTACATATTTACAAGATTACCAATATTCAAGTCAAAATTATGAATCCTATATGTATAGGTCACTAACATCGGCTTCACTTGGGGATGGCATTTCCTGGTGGAATGTCAAGAACTCTAAGATCAGTAGCCTTCATCTTTGAATTTGGTGCTCCTATAATTGTCTTCTGTTTTTTTGCAATAATTCATATTTATGAAATCTTATATTGCAAAGCTTAGGGCCTTCTCTTCGGGCTTCAACTTTGTAGATAAAATCTCCAATCCAATCTACACACTGACTATGAATATTTACAATGATAAAGCAAGTATATCTAAATGTTGAGTGACTTTGAAGAATAGTAGTGTTTCGGCATCCTACCATTCACTGGTCCTTCTTGAAGTTCAGTTCCATCCAAATTCCTGATGAAAAAGGAATTATTACCTCTATAACCATATATCAGATAGGGTCCTTGCCATAGAAAGTCAAACTTTCCATGTTTACCTTTATCCTCTCTTCGTGAATCCCATCTCAAAACTTGGTCTCCTATGAAAAAATAATCTTCTTTAACCCTTTTATCAAAAATATTTTTGATTTTATCATGTAAAACTTGTGATCTTTCATAAAATTCTTCTCTAGTTTGTTGGAGATGTATGGTTTCATTGATTCTTCGTTGAATATAATTTGTTTCCACCTGTGATTTCTGGATAATCTTCATGACTGGGACACCCAAGGAAGAAGGGAAAATTGCATCTGTACCATAAACAATCTGATAAGGTGAAGTTCCAATAGAATTTTTTGTGGTAAGTCTATCAGCTCATAGGGCATAGACCAGCTTTTTGTTCCATGTCTTTTTATTGTCTTCGAGTAATTTTTTGATGATATTGATTAAGATTTTGTTTGATGATTAAGCTAAACCATTACCTTGGGGATAATATGTTGTGGAATGACCTAAGGTAATATGGTATTTATGATAGAAAGAAACTGTTTTCTTGTATTTTAATGTTGCTGCATTGTCAGTGATAATCTTATGTGGGCATCCAAATCTTGATAAAATATTACTTTCTATAAATGAGATTATAACTGAATCAGTGGCTTTCCTAGTAGGTGTTGGTCACTTTAATTGCTTATTAATTTAAACAATCAAGTGATACATAAATTGTCAACCCAGGGAAGTCTGTTTATTTCAAAGGCAATCACACACTGTATATGCTCAATCTCAAAAGCAATGAAAAGTTGTAGTAACAATTACACTAATCACACCTTGCTTCACACAAACTAAATTTCTACTTGAGTTATAGCAAAGACAATCTTTCTATTGCAGACAATCACCAAAAGAATCCTGGATTACATTAAAAAGATAACAATCTAGGAAAGGAAACCAATCTACAAATGAAAAGACTAATTATGCTATAACAGAGAACATGACCCTATTCCCCAAGTAGGAATATTCAAAACATGTTTCTAATTACCACACTTTCACAAACTCATTCTGTAAATAAGATTACCAATTAAAATAACCCACAATTACCTAGGAATGAATTGTATGAAGACAATGCAACAATCAATGGAAACAGAGTTTCAGCAACAGATAACAGAGTTCCAATACTGCATAAATGATTTTAGCAAACAGAGTTTAACAAGGCATAAATGAAAAGAACGGTTAAAACACTACAAAAATAAATGGGTGAATCTTGTGAAGAAGGTGGGCCCTTTCCTTCTCACAAGATTCCCCAGGAGAAGGAACTAGAATAAAATGCTCAGAACAAGCTTTTATTCATCTGTCAAAAGTAACATATTACAAAGGATTCACATACTTCTCTGTAAGTCTCTTTCAAAATAAACCTTCCATAGTTTGTCCCCCCCTCTAATGTTGGTGTCTCCTCTTTTTAAAGAGGAGACATCTATTACACAATTGGTTACATCATAGAATATCCTATTCTTAACCCGATCTGATCTTCTATATTAAAATAGAATATTTTGTTCTTCCATAGCAAAATGTTGTTACAATGGTTACGATGGTACTGGATCCGAGGTGCAATTGTTACAGCCAGTGTAACAGCTCCCTTACTTGTATTTTCTTGTTACTGTCATGCCTAAAACACTGCATCAAAATCGCAAATCACGGGTTGTTTCAGCAACGAGATTTGCGTACTATGTTGATTGTTTCAGCAACGCGGTCCTTAGACAACCATGATGAATTAACTGCAGTCTTCAAACTGTCTCAGCAACTATATATTTTCGATTAATGATTAAATATGAAAGTAATGTAAAATTACATGTAAAACAAGTTAAACATATAGTAAAGAGAAGAACGTTGTATACCTTTGGAAGAATGGATGAAAGTGATAATATAGGCTTTAAACATGGACTGAAAAAAAGAGTGGAATGATAACAAAATGTATGGTCAAAAAGGTACATTATAGAGTCCTAACATCCCCCCAAACTAAAAAGGTTACATGTCCTCAGGCAAATTTAGTCTGATTCGGAGTCCAGATATTGGCTTTTGGCATGCAAGTTACTTAGGCAGTAGCTATAGAAGGTATTGTCCGTTGAAGCTCTGAACCCTTGCACATTTTTCAACTTTTTCCAAGCTGCTGCTTCATATTTCCTAGCCAACCTATGATGAGCATGATATTCCTCTGTTGGCATCCACATAATAGGAAAATGAAAGTGATACCCTATCCATTTTTCAGCACATTGCTGAACACACTTGATGTAATCTGGTACCCTGGAGATTGTTGTTTCAATATTAATAGGACTAAAAGGATTATACTCCTACTTTTCCTTAGAATATTGTTGCAAAAACATGTTGTTTGCTCTTAAGGCAGCAGTTTCTTTGGTCCTGATAAAGTATTGACAATCTTGGAGTACTGAAGCTTGTAATTTCCGTATGTGTTCAGTCATCCCTAGTTTCTTCAAAAATTGATAATATTCTGCCACAAAGATGGCAGGGTTCTATGGTTCTGGCCTTATCCAAAGAAGACGATTATCTTTGTTTTTCCTAGCTGCAAGAAAAGCGGTCTGCCATGTAATGTAATTAGCAAGAAAAGAGGAAAGTGACCTGATCTGAATATCGCCAACAAGAGGATTAAGATTAACCCTTCTTTTTTCAGTAATGGCTTCACTGTGAAGATACAATTCACACAATAAGTGTTGATCACTGGTAGAGGCTTCTGCAAATGTTTTCACAAATTGTTTGGATGTAAGCACCTCATGGGATCTTCCATCTTTGATTACTTTCAACTGAAAGTAAGCAAGGCGTTCTGTGAGGAATAGAGAGTAATTCAGAGATGGTTTCCTAGCAGCCAATAATTTTTGTACCAGTTCAAACATTAGGAGCAGTTTTCCTTTTAGCTCTTTATTCTCCTTCTTATGAACTCTAGATTGCTGGAGTGTTTTCTCTAATATCTGCCAGTTTGAATATATATGATTCTGCCAAACTAATTTGTGCTGCTGCAAGGTTTTATCTTGCAAAATGGCATATTATTTCCTCTACTTGTTCATTATTTCTAGCTCATCCCATGGTTCAGTTTGTGTTTTAGAATTGCAAGTGGTAGGCTGAGGTATCGTCTGAGTAGAAGAAACAAGAATTTCAGATTTAACACTTACAGTAGGACAAGGTACTTGTAAATCAGCTTCTTTTTCTAAAATTTTTGAAGGCCCTACTAGTTCTTGTGTAACAGTAGGGCATTCCTCTTTGATGGAAAAAGACGTAGATGCTCCCGGCATTGGGATTTGAACTATCTTATATCCCACTTGCTGATAAATATTTCCACATTGGCTGCACATATATTCCTTATATGGATCATTTTCTGTGTGTTTGTCTGCCATTGATGCTGCATGGGCTAGGGTATACAAATTAAGCTCCTTTTCATAGGCTTCCTTTGCTGTCGCCAATGTTTGCTTATAGGTTTCCAGTTCTGATCTTAGAAACTCATTTTCTTGTAGAATGGAAGCCAAAGTGATTGGGCTTTGTGTATCAGTCGCAGTCTTAGGAATTGGTTGCTGTGTTTCAGCTGTAGCTGGTTCTTGTGTGACAGCTAGAGCTGGTTCCTTTGTGGCAGCTACTGAATGAGTAGCATCTTGGGCATCTAGTTCTTGTACATCAGCAGCTGGTTCTTGTGTTTCAGCTACTGACTGAGTAGCTGGTTCTTGTGGGACATCTACTGACTGAGTAGCTGGTTCTTGTGTGATAGCTACTTGCTCTGTAAAAAATAATGTCGCAGTACCTTGGGCATTCGGTTCTTGTGTTTCAGTGCCACTGGGTGAGACAGGTAATAATTCTAGGGTTTAGGAGGGTGGTGATGTATGGGGTTTTAACAAAATGGTTGCAGGGTCAGGGGTAGTAGGAATGGTTGATGCTTCAGTAGACATCCTCATTCGTCTCCTAGGTAAGAAGGCAGAAAAAGCAGTAGTTTGATTTTTCCTTTTATGAGAGGGTTTTTCCTAAGGGGAAGGGCTATCATAAGTAGTGGTTTCTTTGGTTGAGGCCCTTCTTTGTATTTTTTTATAGAAAGGCGGTCGTGATTTGCCTTTTCCTTTTACGAATAGAGAAGGAGGGGTTATCAGCTTGAGAATCATCACTGGGAATATGGATATTAGGATCAAATGATTCTTCTAGGTTGTGGGATGGACTTGAAGAAGAGTTAATTGGATTAGTTGGTTTTGTGGATAGAATTGGTGGAGGGTCAGGGATGTTCTCTGGTTGCTTCTCGTGGGGATTTTCAGAAATTTCTTGAGGATTTTCAGCAACTTCTTGAGGAATTTCAGCAGCTTGCTGAGGGTCTATGGGTGGGTTGTTTAAAGGAGGTTGTTGTTGAGCAAAAGCCTTCTGAATCAGTAGCTGAACAAGATGGTGATGGGTGAGGGAAAGGAGTGGGAATTTTACCCGTCTACAATAATACGACATATTTTTAAGACATCCAAGTAAATAATAAGGAATGTTCAACAATCTACCATGTCGTAAATGATTTAATAAGACAAAATCATGCTAGTATACTACCTGGTAGCGGCCTTCACATGTGAGGTAATGTTTGACGAATTCAGCAACTTTCGGCCAAGGAGGCGATAATGAGTGAAGTCGGACACCCCGGCCTTTAAGCTCGACTTGTTCTCCTAGCAGAAGGAAATCCTGTTGTGCATTCAAAATGATATGCTTTCGACTAAACCATCGAGTGCCAGTGACTGGTAGACCTGAAACTTGTGCTATGTCACCCTCTAAGACTGGAATTCGAACTCCCTGGATAGTAGAATGATCTTTCTGAAGATTTTGTGAAAATTCAAGGACCTATTGTGGATCAATTTCTTGAAGCCTCTGAAAATATCCTACCCAGCCTGCCTACTAAAAAATCTGATACACCTTTGGGTATAATTCAAGTAGAGCTATCGAGCTGGGCTCGTGTCGAATAGCAGGTCCTCCCATAGTTAACCAGCTTTGGTAAAATTCACAGTAAAAAAGCCAAGTTACCGGACTTCGAACAGAGTAAATTTTGCGAATGAGAACATGGAATAGCGGTGAAGAGGTGAGGTAATGGGTAAGAAATATGACGGTAATTAGCATGTTGTGAAATGATGGCATATAATTTCGATATTCCCCCCCCCCCCCCCAACTACGGCTGAAATAATGACTTTGAATGTATGGGGATTTGTGAAATCTTCTCATTTAACCATAGTTTAATTGTACTTACATATAAAATTTACATACCTCATGTTTACCTTTGATTTGTACTTCGAAAAATATAGTGCTTGCTTATAATAGCTCAATAGTCATGGAAGAACTTTAGAGGCTTTTTGAAACATGAGGGAGATTATATTAGAGGTTTGTTTCATCATAGGAGAAGGCAGTGAAAGGACAAGATTAGCATAAGGCATTAGAGAAGTGAAAATGAAAGAACTGAAGAAGATGGTTTCATGACAGAAAATGTTGCATAGTCATATCTTTGGAAAAAGAAATGGTGTTTCAACAATGGGAAAAATGGATGAAATGTTGCTGAAGAGTGGTGTTTCAGCAGTGGAAAAATAGGGAAAATTTTACTGAGGAGTGATGTTTTAGCAGTGGGAAAATGGGGGAAAATGTTTGCTGAGGAATGGTGTTTCAGCAATGGGAAAAATAGGGAAAATGACATGAAAAGGAAAAAGGAATGAAGGGAATGAATGATGAAATGTTACTGGGAAATAGGGAAATGAACTATGAATGAGTTGAAGTGAGGGGAGCAATGCTTCTCAAAATTCAGCTTGGATCTGCTTGTGGTGAAATTGTCCTTCCTTGGTAAGCCTTTCCTTAATCAAGAATCTGCAAAATAATCAATTGTAACATGCCAGCTCTTGACAGGGATTATTAGTTTAAGAAATCTAATCTAATGCTAAAAATACAATTCAGAAAAACTAAATGCAATGAGGAGCAGAAGGCTCTCCTAAAAAGAGATAATGTGCATTTGCCATGCAAGTGGCTTTAAAATATTCTTTGGAAATAGGGTGTTGGTATAGACGAAGTCGATGACCATTTACTAATAGTGGTGTTTTAGGGTCATCAATTTTTAAGAGCCTTACCGTTCCATTGGGAAAAATAGTATCTATTTCGTAAGGTCCCAACCATCTTGTACGTAGTTTCCCTTGAAAGTTTTCAAACCGAGAATCATACAATAAATCCCAATTACCTTTTTGGAATTGTTTATGCTTGATGATTTTATCATGCCACTTTGTTCTTTGTTTTTGGATCATAGTTGTCTGATGAATGGCATCTAATATTTTTTCATCCAATTCATGAAGCTGCTGCAACCTAGCTGCCTGTGCATCAGTCAAATCAAGGTTAATAGCTAAAGCAGTCCTTAAGGTTTTAATTTCAAATTCCACAGGAAAAGCAACACTTTTACCATAAACCAATTCATAGGGAGAAAATCCTGTAGTATTTCTACAGGTAGTTCTATAAGCCCATAGTGCTTTAGGGAGCCTTTGAGACCAATCCTTCCGGTTGTCCTTCACTGTTTTTGTTAGAATGGCTTCTATTACTTTGTTTGTACTCTCCACCTTCCCATTGGCTTGGGGATGGTATGGTGTAGTCATTCTATGATGAATGTGATATTTCTAAAGGGTGGCTTTGAAACCATGAGAAGTGAAAGGAGGTCCTCCATCTGTAACTAGCTCTCTAGGGACTCCAAATCTAACAAAGATTTCTTCAAATAGGAAAGCTAGAATAGCTTCTTCATTAGCTCTAAGGAGTGCTTTAGCCTCCACCCATTTAGTCATATAATCTGTGCAGACTAATATATAAACTCTTTGGTTGGATGGAGGATTAATGGGTCCTATAAAGTCTAAGGCCCATCTTTCAAATGGTTCAAGTATTACCTCAGGGTTTAATGGAATTTCATCTCTATGATTAGGTTGACCCATTCTCTAACAGCTATCACAAGCCCACACATATTTATTTTCATCCTTAAAGAGTGAGGGCCAATAATAACCCATCCTAAGAATTTTATGTGACGTTCTCTTATCAACAAAATGCCCTCCACAAGGGCCATCATGACAAGCTTTTAGTATATCATACACCTCATCTTCTCTAATGCATCTTCGGATTTCATGATCAAGTCTTGTGTAGAAAAGACACCCACTTATCCAACTATACCGAGCACTTTGTTGAATGATTTTTCTTTTCTCTCGATGTGATAGGTGTGATGGTAACTTCCCTACAACCAGATAATTGGCAATGTATGCATACCACGGTGAGTGAGCAGATACTGCAAATAAATATTCATCAGGAAAAGAATTATCTGCTGAAGTATTATCATCAGCTTTTAACCAAGAAAGGAAATCAACAACAAAATTTTCTTTACTTGGTCGATCTACAATTGTAATATCAAATTCTTGTAATAACAATAACATTCTGGTGACTCAAGCATTTTTAACATATTTATTCATTAAATACTTAATAGCCGAGTGGTCAGTATGGACAAAAGTAGAGTAACTAGTAATGTAATGTCGAAATTTATTAATGGCATAAATTACTGCTAAAAATTGCTTTTCGGTAACTGTGTAATTAAGCTTAGCAGGAGTCATATTTTTACTAATGAAGTAGATAGCATAAGGAAGATAGTTCTCCTCTTGTCTCAAGATAGCTCCAATTGCAGTATCCGAAGCATCAGAAGATATATGAAAGGGAAGTGCCCAATCAGGTCCCCTCAAAATAGGAGCTGTAGATAACTGATGCTTGAGTTCTACAAAAGCCTCCTAGAAAAGATTAGTCCACTTGAATTCAGTATTTTTCATAAGTAACACAAACAAAGGAGAAGCTATTTTGGAATTTTTTTTAATAAATCTCCTGTAATATCCTGCATGTCCTAAAAGGCTTCTCACATCTGTTTGTGTTTTAGGAATAGGAAGGTTTTGAATGACTTGTCTTTTGGATGGATCCACCTGAATTCCTTGAGATGAAATAAAATTTCCAAGCACTACTCCTTTACTCATCATCATATGACATTTTTCGGTGCTTAAGGAGAGGTGAGCTTGTATACATCGTTTAAGTACTTTCTCAAGATTCTATAATGCATCTTCAAAAGACACACCATAAGGGGTAAAGTCATCCATAAATATTTCCATAGAGTCATTGATCATATCAAAAAATATTCCTATAACTGCTCTTTGAAAGGTTGCTGGTACATTACATAGTCCAAATGGGAGAACTCTATAGGAAAAAGTTCCCCAAGGACTAGTAAAAGTGGTCTTATCTTGGTCTTGGGGTGCAATTCTGATTTGATTATACCCACTAAACCCATATAAAAAGGAGAATAATTTCTTCCCTGACAAACTATCCAACACCTGATCAATGAACGGTAAAGGAAAGTGATCCTTTTGAGTGGTTTTATTTAAGGCTCTATAATCTACACACACTCTCCATTTCCCATTTTTCTTAGGAACTATTACCAATGGGGAAACCCATTCACTGTTAGATATAGGATATATAAACCCTGCATTAAGCAATTTTTGAAGTTCCTCTTTGACAATTTCTCTTAAATTAGTGTTCATTCGTTGTTGGGGTTGATAGACTAGTCAACAACCTTCCTTGACATAGATGCGGTGAGTGCATAATTCAGGAGAGATTCCCTTCATATCTGTATAGTCCCATGCGAATGCTTCCTTATTTTCAAGAATTAACTTCTTTAATTGTTGTGTTTCAGCAACTGTCAAGTCGGGGTTTATGTTCAGTGTTTTTCCAGGTTCGATTTCTACTGTTATAATTTTAGAAGAGATGGTGGTTGATGTTTGAGGCAGATCTTCATATTTAAACTTTTCCTAGGTATCTGATTTCAAAAGTGCAGCCAGCTAATTATTTGTTTCAGGAGTCACAGAGGAGGGTTCACAAATAAAATTATTAATTACCTCATCCTCAGTGGTATCTTTAAGGCTTAAAGCTTTTCTGATAGTCAAAATAGGTTGAGTAGCATGATCATCATAGTCCATCCATACAGAATTATCATTATTAATCATGGGTGTAGCATGAGGGTAAAGAGTAAGCTGCTTAGTTTCATATCCATTGGAAATTGTCATTGAACCAGATCTGCAGCTGATAAAGGCATCGATTGTATCTAACTGAGGCCTTCCCAGAATTAGAGGATGTCCCCCCAACTTTGTTTTAGTCTGTAACACCACAAAGTCAGCTAGGTAATTCCAAGATTCAACTGAGATGACTAGGTCTTCAATAACTCCTTTCGGTTTGATTGTAGAACGGTCAACTAACTCTAGGATGGTTGGTGTATCTATGATTACGTTTTTCAGCTGTAACAGTTGTGAAGTTTCAAGAGTCATAATATTTATAGAAGCACCTAAATCTACTAGAACTTGAGGGATTATTGTTTTACCGACTTGGACTGTCACAGTAGGATGGCTGGGGTCACCATATTTAACTGGAGGAATTTTATCGGACATTAATACAGATAGATCACCCATAACATGAACTGTAAGGGGATATTTAGCTTTCCTACCGGGTTTCTTAACACAAATATCTCTCATCATTATAACATAAATGGGTACATCTCTTAGTTCTTGTAAAAGTGGAATTTTAACATATATATTTTGTAATTCCCCGAGAAGATTAAATGCAGGTGGCTCAGGCGTTCTAGTTAAAACTAAACGCTCAGGGAATGGTGGTTCTGTTGTTTCAGCACCCTTATTAGAGGGTGGTTGTACCCCTTTATGTGAATCATGTTTTTCAGTCTCTTCTTTATCAGAATCAGAAGAGGTAACATCATCGATAATGGGTTCAACTATTTTCCCAGATCGTAAATGAATGTCATTACATTTTGCATGGAAAGCAGGAAGTATAGGCTAGTTCTGAATATCAATAACTTGCACAGCTTTGTTATTGGGGTTAGGATTTGGTAGTACAGGTAGCTGGGGTCTCATCATTTGATTATTTGGTGGAGCACCTGATGGTAGAGGGAGTGGTTGTTGTAATTGAGGAAATTGATTTGGGAATGGGAGTTGTTGACCACTCCAGTTTGGATTCCATTGCTTAAAGTAAGATTGTTGTTGTGGAGGCCAGGGAGTCCACATTTCTGGGTCTACAAAGGGAGGGTTTGTTTGTTGCATGGGTGGGTAATTCATTTGATTGAAGTGCGGGTAATTCATTTGATTAAAGGGAGGGTAATTTTCTTGACTAAAATAAGGATAATTATTCCATCGATTAGAAGATGTAAATGGAATGTTAGAGTTCATACCTTGTCCTCACAGTTTCCATTGCCTTCTTTGTGTCAACAGATAGACTGCTTCAGCTTCTTCTTCGGTTGGTTGCAATGCTGCTTTTATTTTTGGTAGAGAAGGGAATTGTTGCGTTTCATGATCTTTCTCACAAATGGTGCAAATTGGCACCTTGTCCAATGGGCATTCCCTTATTGGGTGCTTATCTTTGCATTTGGGGAAAAATAAAGACAAGGCTGCTTCTTCTTTGGCTTGTTTCTTCTTAATCAACAAGGTGTCAATCTGTGAAGCAAAAGAACTTAACATTTCAATTTTGAATTCCTCAAATAAATTACCTATTTCAACTCTTGTTGCTCCTCCACTAGCTTACTTTTGAACTCTTGAATATGTGGTATCCCTGTTGTTTGACCTGTTCCTTGTAGCTCCTCTTGAACATCTTTTGCAGAGGTTAACAATTTCATCATATGATTCTTTAGATATGTCCCCTTTACCAAGAATATTTATCATATCTAGAAAATCATCATCCCTCACCCCTTTTAGTAATATTGTTTTAAGAATATCCTTTGCTTACATTGGGATGATTGGATCTCTGCAAGTTGTATTGTAATCTTTCCACAGTCTTCCAGATTCTCGTCCTCCTTCTGTACCATCTTAAATAGTTCCTCTCTTTTTTCTCTTGTCCAGCAGTAGTCTTGATATTTAAGCAAAAACTTATGTTTCATCTATTCCCATGTTATGATTACATGGCCTCCAAGACTTATGAACCACCTTAATGCATTTCCTTTTAATGTTGCTAGAAATAGCTTCAGTTTTTGGGCATTAGTAATGTAATCATAACTTTTGCATAATATATCAAACTTGAAAAGAAACTCATTAGGATCTTCAGAAGATAAACCATGGAAGTTAGGTAAGGCTGAAAGTGGGATATTCTTCATGGGAGCTGCTCCTCTAGGAAGATCCCCAATAGGAAATCCCAAGGTAGAGAGATAATTCTCATCTTTTCCCTCCTTCAGGATCTACTTTTCCTCTGCCGAATAATCCTTCATTGTTTCCCTCCATCGCTTGATCTCCTACTGCACTTGCTCGATCCTCAATGTTTTCTACTGGCTCCTCAATGTTTTATGTTGGTTCTTCAACGCTTTCTACTGGCTCTTCAACACTTTCTACTGGTTCTTCAATGTTTTCTGCTAGCTCCTCAACGTTTTCAGGGCTCACAATTTCTTCTGTTTCGTAGTTCGATTGAGGGGAATGTTGAGGCTTTGGCCTTCGAGAGCTTAGCCTCTGAGAAGATTTAGATTTTGATACAATCTCTTCAATAAAAGTCTTTCTTCCTCCCCTTCCTTTGCCCTTGCCACCTGTAGGGTTAGTTTTCTTATGGGTTATGTGTCCTCTCATGAAATCTACACATCTGAAAGAAAAACATCAATGCTTTTGAAATCTATAATTGCCTTCCCTGACAATGGCGCCAAAATGTTGGTCACTTTAATTGCTTATTAATTTAAACAATCAAGTGCTACATAAATTGTCAACCCAGGGAAGTCTATTTATTTCAAAGGAAATCACACAATGTATATGCTCAATCTCAAAAGCAATGAAAATTTGTAGTAACAATTACACTAATCACACCTTGCTTCACACAAACTGAAGTTCTACTTGAGTTACAACAAAGACAATCTTTCTATTGCAGACAATCACCAAAAGAATCCTGGATTACATTAAAAGATAACAATCTAGGAAAGGAAACCAATCTGTAGAAGAAAAGACTAATTATGCTATAACAGAGAACAGGAACCTATTCCCCAAGTAGGAATCTTCAACACCTATTTTTGATTACCACGCTTTCACAAACTCATTCTGTAAATAAGATTACCAATTAAAATAACCCACAATTACCTAGGAATGAATTGTATGAATACAATGCAACAATCAATGGAAACAGAGTTCCAATACTGCATAAATGATTTCAGTAAACAGAGTTTAACAAGGCATAAATGAAAATATCAGTTAACACACTACGAAAATAAATGGGTGAATCTTGTGAAGAAGGTGGGCCCTTTCCTTCTCACAAGATTCCCCAGGAGAAGGAACTAGAATAAAATGCTCAGAACAAGCTTTTATTCATCTGTCAAAAGTAACATATTACAAAGGATTCACATCCTTCTATGTAAGTCTCTTTCAAAATAAGCCTTTTGTAGTCTTTCCCCCCCTCTAATGTTGATGTCTCCTCTTTTTAAAGAGGAGACATCTATTACACAATTGGTTACATCATAGAATATCATATTCTTAACCCTATCTGATCTTATATACTAAAATATAATATTCTATTCTTCCATAGCAAAATGTTATTACAATGGTTACGATGGTACTGGCTCCAAGGTGAAATTATTATAGCCAGTGTAACAGCTCCCTTACTTGTCTTTTCTTGTTACTGTCATGCCTAAAATACTGCTTCAGAATCGCAAATCACGGGTTGTTTCAGCAACGGGATTTGTGTACTATGTTGACTATTTCAGCAATGCGGTCTTCAGACAGCCATGATAAATTAACTGCGGTCTTCAAACTATCTCAGCAACTATATATTTTCGATTAATGATTAAATATGAAAGTAATGTAAAATTACATGTAAAACAAGTTAAACATATAGTAAAGAGAAGAACGTTATATACCTTTGGAAGAATGGATGAAAGTGATAATATAGGCTTTAAATATGGACTGGAAAAGAGTGGAATGATAGCAAAATGTATGGTCAAAAAGGTACATTATAGAGTCCTAACAGTAGGGATGGCTTCTATCCACTTGGTAAAGTAATCTGTAGCAGTTAAAATCCATTTATGTTGGCCTGAAGATGGAGGATGGATTTCACCTATGAATTCTAACCCCCATAGTTGAAATGGCTTTTCAGTTGATATAGGCTTAAGAGGTAAAGGCAAAATTTTCTTTTTCCCTTCAAAAATTTGGCATTTGTGGCAAGAGGTGACAAGTTTTTTAACATCTGAAAATAAAGTTGGCCAGTAAAAACCAGCTCTCAGTATTTTATCAGTTTTACTCTTCTAGTATAGGTGGCCTCCACAGTCACCTGCATGAAATTCCTCAAGAATTTTGTCAGCCTCAGGCTTTAATAAATAATTTAGCAAAATCCCAGCATTTTCTTTCCAGTAAAGTGCATTGTTTAAGATACAAAATCTCATTGATTTTTGTTTGATGAATCTTTCCTTAGTTTTAGTTAGCCCAGGAGGAGCTTGTAAATGTGTTAGTACAAAGATAATATCAGAGTACCAAGGTGATTCTAGATAGGCCTCACTGATCAATGGAGTCGCCATCTCCTCGTGGTCATCTATTTGTGCAATGAAATTAATATCTAAAGCATTGCAATTTGATTCAGCCATCAATCTGGCTAAACCCTATCCTTTAATGAGCTTAGTTGGTTTTATTTCTAGATCATACTCAAGAATAGTGGCTATCCACTTTCCTCTCCTACTTTCAGGTCCATTTTGTGTCAAAATATCTTTAATTACTACATTAGGGACATATGAAATGATGTGTGAATGAAGTATATACACTCTGAAATCCTTGATGGCTTTAACCAGGGCTAATGCTTGTTTTTCCATTACATTATACTTCAAAGGTGCATCTTTGAGGGCTTTACTAAAGAATGCAATTGGCTATTCAAAACCTTGATTTTTTTTCTGCAGAAGAACTGCAGCTATGGTGTGTTCAGATGCAAAGAAAATATTATGAAATATTTTGTATAATCTGGGCTGATGAGGACTGGTGCTTTTGTCAAGGCCTGTTTTATGGATTCAAAAGATTGTTTGGCCTTGATTGTCCATTTTATTGAAGAGTCCTGTTTAAGCATATTGTTGAGATCTTTTATGATTTCAGCCAGATTAGAGATAAATCTTCTTAGAAAATTGATTTTACCCAAGAATGCTTGAAGTTATTTTATGTTCCTTGGTGGTTGAATGTTTAAAATGGCTTCAATTCTTGCAGGGTCTATTCTAATGCCTTCTTTGGAGATTATGTGACCTAACAGTTTTCCTTCTTCTAGTCTGAAAAGAGTCTTTTTAGGATTAAGGGATATACCATATTTTCTACATTTTATAAAATCTTGTCTCAAGTGATCTAAGTGTTCATCATTTGTTTTTGAAAAGACAGTAATATCATCAAGATATATAACTAAAAATTCATGGATCTCCTTAGCAAAGGCAATGTCCATTTCCCTCTGAAAAGTAGCTCCTGCATTTTTCAATCCAAAAGGAATTTTCACGTACATGAACGTGCCCCAAGGAGTAGTAAATGAAGTTTTAGTTTGATCATCTTTATGAACTAGAATTTGATTGTAACCAGAGAAACCATCTAGTAAATAAATTCTTGAAGAACCTGCCACCCTCTGCAAAATATGATCCATTTTAGGCAAGGAGTAATTTTCTTTCAAGGATTCTTTATTAAGATTTCTAAAGTCTATGCATAGTCGAATTTCTCCTGTTTTCTTTCTGGTGGGCACTAAATTAGATACCCAGTCAGAATATCTGACTAGTGCAATTATCTGTGCATCAAACATTCTTTTAACTTCTTTTTCAATTAAAGGTAACATTGGATTAATCCTTCTTATCTTTTGTTGAAAAGGTTTTTGATTTTATTTCAAAGGAATTTTATGTTGAATTATGTCTTTGTTGTAAGTTTTCAAGTCTTCATAACTCCATGCAAAGACATCCTGGTATTCTTTCAAAAGTTCAATGTATTTAAACTTCTCTTCCGATGATAAGGATTTTGATAGTTTGATAATTTTTGGTTTTTCATTTGTCCCTAAGTTATACTCTTCTATATCAGACTTGACAGGTTCCATTTTTGGCCTTTTGGGCACATCATTGGAATAAAACAAGTCTTGTAGTGGAGTTAAACCTCTAGGTAAAATGTTATGCTTCAAATCAATCAAATTTGGCTCATCTTCCATCATTTCCTATATATCTACTTTTTCCAATTCATCTATGTCACTCTGAGTAAATATAGAAGGTCTGTCAAAATTATGTACATCTAAATTATCTAAATCATCTATTTGACAAGAATTTGAATCTATGTTACAAGGTGAATCTATATTACAGTCATTATCGATTTGGCAATGTTGAAATTCTTGCTCATTATTCACAAAGTGATAGATTTGTTCATCTTCTGAGAAAATTTGCCAATATTTTACATTGTCTGGGACAATAGGTCTGTGTTTGATTTCAGAAGTGTATTTTTGTAATGGCGAAAATGGGAATTTACAAGTGCTGGAAAAGGTTGCTAAACAATGGGCTTGTATGTTATGTTTTCTAGGGATGATAGCAAACTTGCTTTCTAATAAATCTTCAACCAAATCATGTGCTATGTCCCTGTATCTAGCTAGTCTGGGGTTGTGAACAAAGTATTCTGCGTTTATTTGCTTGATGACTAACTCAGAATCTCCCATGACCATTATTCTTTGCCCTCCCATTTTTCTAGTAATTTGCAAACCTAAGATTAAAGCCTCATATTCAGCCATGTTATTTGTGCATTTGAAATTCAATCTAAAGGCATGTCCTTCAGAATGGCTTGTTTCAATATTGGTAATCCATACACCTGCTCCAGCTCCTAATTTATTTATAGATCCATCAAAATCTAAATTCCATAAAGCCTCATGACCAGTGTAATCATCCATTATTTTAAGCTTCTTATCAGTGAGTTCAGTTTGATTGTCATTATGATCAGAGTTACTGAGAATAAAGGAATCAAGATCATTAGAGTTGAATAGATTGGATAATTGGTAGGTCTGTCAGCAGTACTAATCATGAACTTCATTAAGGTTTCTCTGTAAAGCTTTTTGGGCTGTCCAAATACCGAGATAGTGGCATAACTCATGTCAAGTTGTAGATATCCCTGCAACTTTGCTCCCCATGAGCGAGAAAGAAGCATGCCATACTTTGGCGGGATGTCAGCTACCACAACATCCATGGTCATGCTTTTACCAGGATATTGGACTAAGTTTACACATAGATCTTTAATCAACCCTATGCATTGGACTTTGGATGAATCAAATGAAAACAGGTCCTTATATGGTCGGGTTATGTCTAGATTCAAGGTTTCCATTATTGCTCTGGGCATTAGGTTATGGGAAGCTCCAGTACCTAGCATAGCATTGTGAAATATCTGATCATGTACAGTAAGACTTAAATAAAATGGAGGTACTGACCCATCTGAATGCTTACCATCTACATTGGGACCAAAGATTAATTCAGGCCTATCTTCACTCATATTAATTGTATCCTCATTTTCATTTACATTCAATGCTTCAGAAATCATAGATCTATACAAGTCATTTTTAGCCAATTCAATTAAAGGAACAACTATCTTTAACTTGGATATTTCAGATTGCATGTTAAATGTTGACTGAGATTTGATGGCTTGAATTATTTCTTCTTTTGGAACTGTGGTTTGTGATGATTTTTCTTGTGTTTCAACAGTTTTACCTTTGGTTTGAGCTTTTCTTTTGTCTTATGTTTGAGTTTCTTGGTTTCTGCTATCTTTAATTGTTTTTTCAGGAACAATTTGAGTATTAGTAGATGATTTATTAGTTTTGGGATTCTCAACAGAAGATTTAGGATTTGATGCTTTTGAGTCATCTGGATTCTTTTTTGGCTCATTGACTGTTACTGGATTGGTGGTCTTTGTAGTATTAGCCTTTTGGGCATCTTTGGAGGATTGAGCAACCTCATCAATAATATCTACAATCTTTGGGCTTTGTTGCTTTTTAGGACTAGGTGGGTTCGAACTTTGTTTATTTTCTTTGGGAAGAATCTACAAAAATTTCGTTTTGGGAGCCTCAATCTTCTTTTTGTTTTGGTTTTGTTGGGTTGGAGCATTGTTTTTTACAGTAGGCTCATTTGTTTTCTTGCTCCTAGGCTATATTGGTTGTGAATTTCATTGATTGCAAAATCATAACCTTGCTTATAATCAAAGGATTCTCCAGATTCCACTTTGAACTATTGAAGCTCAAAGAGTTCATGGTCCTCCTGAGTGAGGAAAATTGTATTGTTTTCATCTATCCCCATAACTATATTAATGTCTTCCTCCTCCTCAACATTGTTTTGTGAACTCTCTGCAAAATTTTCTTGGAATGGGGGTCTTATGTTCTGGTCTGGGGAGGGTTCTTTACCTTTCCTAGGATTTTTGTTTTTCCTATAGTTGGGATTCCTGATTTGGGATTGATTCTCCCATTGTGGTTTTCTTTCAATGTGATCTAGTCTCTCAACTACTTTTTCTAATGTTTTGTTGATAAAATCAAATTTTCCATCTAAGTTTGAAGCTTCTCATTTTGGCTTTCTTGGCAAGGATATTTATTTCTACACCTACATCGTTTAGTTGCATTTGTTCTAGGGTGTCTGCATCCCTTTCTCTAAGTTGATATGCCATGTCTACGTCAAAACAGTCAGGAAATTTGAGCAGCATGGAATATGGAGTGGGTTTGAGATCTGCAGGAATAGAATTATAAGCATTGTTGTACCTGGTGCAAAAATCTTGTACAGATTCATTTGGGGCTCTCTTAACAGCATCAAACTCAGATAGTATTTGCATGGGATTCTTCTTCTTCTCCCATTTATTTAGGAAGGCTCTATGGAATGCAGCTAGGTCTGATATACTACCAACACCTAAACTTCTAAACCATGTTTTTACTTCTCCAATTAAGATTTGTGCAAATAAACTCATTATGACATCAGACTCATCTATCTCATAAATTTCCCAAAAATCATTCATTCTAGTGATATGTTGTTGTGCAGTGATTTGTGAAAAATTATCAAACAACGGGATGTCATTTTGGTAGTTTTGGAGCATGTCATGTAGATTTTGAGGTAAGAACAAGGGAGCATATATGGCTGCCATGGCTTGGATTCTTGCTAAGCTAGGAGGTACAATAGTAGTTGCAGGGATAGTGCTTGTTACAACAATGGATGTACTTGAAGAGCTTGGAAAAGGAGATGAAAAAGAAGTAGTATATTTGGATCTTATAGTGGTAGTGGATGTAATGGAATGAGAAAATGATGGAAATACTACTTTGGGCTGCAAGGGAAGCTCAAGGATGAATGTATCTGTTGATGAACTAGCGGTGGATTGAGGATATGATGAATATATGATCCTAGGCTGCACAGGCAACTTAGGACTTATAGGCTCTTGAGGTGAACTGACAATAGAATCTGTAAATGAGGTGGTAGCATACAGAGTAGAATCTGATGCTCGAAAGACTGTAGTGTATAGTTGGGAAACTCGAGGTTTGAATTGAGACAAAAAATTGGCTAACTTAACAGCTTCTTCAATGTCTTTAATTTTTGTGAAATTTACCCTTTTTACTGGACTTTGACTTTCAGTTTTGTCTGATTTAGTAGGTACTGAAATAATTTTATGTTTCTCACTCAAAAAAGAGGTAAAAATAGGATCTAAAACAATTTCCTTTAAATCATATTCAGATTTGGTTCTAAACAGTGATTTTTCAAACTTCAAATCAAATTCAATGTCTGATAATCTTACTAATTCTTTGGGTAAAGAATCAGCTCTTTCCAGAGGTACTTCAGTTTCTGAACTAACAATTTGTTTTTTCTTTTTTCCTATCTGGTCCAGATTGTCTATTATATCTGGAGGATTGGGATCAGGGTTGGATCTAGTGTAATAGACTTTCTTGGGAGCCAAAATTTTTATAGGGTAAATACCCACAACCTTTAAACTTAATCTTAAAGTAGAAAAGATATATTTAAAAATCTTCCTCCAAGATTAAACTTAAAATTGGAGAGTGGTTAGTTCCCCAGTATGGTCGCCAGTATGTTATCACCCTAGTAATTCTTAGGTCGTGGGATTTTGGTTTATAGTTAAAGAAAACTAGGGGTAACCAAGAACCTCTTTTAGAATTCAGGATCTAGCCCTCCTGAGTTCCAGAAAGGGATCTCTCCTTAAGATTTAGCTTTGTTTTGTAATGGATTTTAGGCTAGCTATGAGTGGACAGTGGGACTTGTTTTGAAAGTGTGGTGGGAATAAAAGGTGTTTGAAGGTAAACCACAGAGGGATATACCAGACCATTAGGCTATGGAGTCAAATTTCTAGGCAAGCAGAGCTAGGAAATAAGACTTAAAGAGAAAATTTACTAAGGGCAAGGTAGATGACTTTCAAAGGGTTTTGAATAGGCTTGGTTGATGAAATGGATGAAATCTAAACAAAAGGGAAATTAAGAATCCTTAAGTTACAGAAATGAAGATTGAAGGAGGGGATCAAATAGGGACTAAGAGCATTTAAGAATTCTATAGTCCGGTTATCAAGCAGAAAACATAATAATGAACAACTAGTAAAAAACAGGGAGCTTTTTATCACTAATCCTGTTTAAATTCTCCTAGTTAATCATTAAATACAGAACACATTTAAATGAATGTATGGAAACTTTTGAAAGATAAAACAATGAAAACAGGAAAATACTAGACTTATCTGGTCAGCACAATAATCTTGAGTTATGATGTCTTTAATCCCAATTCCAGTCTAATGCTTTACTGATTGACTCACACAAACTTCAATATGTCCAGCAAAATCACTATAGTAGTCCTGATAAATTTTATTCCACCCTGAATACTTCGAAAGATGAAGTATTTATACAAATAAATTGCTGACAAAATATCTCAAAGTTTGAGAGAAAATCTCAAGAAAAAATAGGAAACATTACATAAGAAGAGGGACAGCAGCAAAACAGTTTGCAAGCTATCCTCTTTTACAAGGAAAAATAGAATTGTTTATCCTAATCAAACTGATTTTTTGATTAGCTGGAAAAGTAGCTGGCAATTGGAACATTATCTAATGGAAGATGACTTGTAGAATACTCCTCCTTTTCACCTTCTGTTCTAATACTCTTTATCTCTGCTTTTCACTGTTTCACTGCTGTAATTGAAAAATAGCCAGTAACAATTTTCTTTTACTGATACACTTTGACATCCGATACTCTTTGACCCTGATTTTTTCACCCTAAGGTAACAGTAAAATATGATTTATTCATTTGATTTTCCTGCTCTTTACCTTGGGAATATTGACATGATTGGGCAAGGGTTTATGAGGGAAAAGAGGCTTTGTACAATGCAGAAGGTCTTCTAGATCAAATTCAGCAGTGAAAATGATCTTGGAACAGATTAAAACCTTAAAAATGGAAATAGTGGATTCTGGGGAAAATTTGACAGGGTTTCCCCTATATTTTGAAGGTTTTTAGACTTCCCAGATGGATAATTTGGCTATATTATAAGAAATGGCAGTGTAATTGGGGTAATTTGCCTTTGAAATTGAAGATTTTATGGATCGGTTTGACATAAAAATACTTGTAAAAGGTATAATTACAGTCAATGAAGGTTGCAGTCTCATCACAGTCTTCAATTTAATGGTAATTCAGCTGATAGAATGCAAGAACAGTCTACTTGGGGATAAATTTCAGAGAAAATGGCTCTGAGAGGTAAATTGGTTCACAAATTGCTCAAAAATGGTGTCGAGAGGCTCTGAAAAGGGTTCTTAGTGGTTTCAAAGGTTAATGTGTGAAATGTTCATGAAAATAGTGAAAAAACTACGACCAAGCCTTAAGTCAAATCATGATAAATCATTAAATGGCAGGAGCGATTTGTGCGCTTGAAGGAGAAACCGGAAATGATTTTCGCATTATTTTTTAGCAGTAAGTGGTTTTTCCCTTTTGGAATGCGATCGAATGAAAGGAGGACATGTAGCAGGCAGCGGTTTATCAAAACAACTTTTTTCACAAAATATTTTGGGAACTTCATTCAATCACTTTAAAAATGCGAAAAGGAATTTGCATCGTCCAATCTAGCGGAGTGGAGCGAAGGGTCAGGATTTGATGTAGAGTTGCGGGCTAAATGTAGTGGGGCCAAGGCTATTAATCGGTACCGTCGATTTAACAAGGGGAGATCAACGGCTGAAATTTGATCTGATAGGAAATGGTGGGGACTGGGAAAAAGGCTTATCGGGTTCAATTTGGGCCGTCGGATCAAGGAGTTGATGACGATCGAATGGGTATTACTCAACGCGATGGGGAAGGATGGCAATGAAATAAGTTTATCACATTTGATGAGGATCGTTAGATTTTCAAAGAGAATGATGATCAGACGGTTGAGGTTCAATACGACCAAAGGGAAAGGAAAACTGAGATGATTCATCGCGTTCGATGACAACCGTCGGATTATAATTGTGAAGATGATCGGATGATTAAAAATGAATCCGATAGCGCTGTGGATATGGGATGGACAAGGGATTTCTAATACATTAAAGGAGTTTATATATAGAACGGGGAGGGTTAATAATGATTTAACCAAGGTTGGGACTTTGGTAAAGGGGTATACATCGGGAAAAATAAATAAGGTTATTGTTTTAACCTTGGGTTAAGGGAGTCGGGGAAAGAAATGGGTTTATTATGAAGTTTAATTTAAACGAAACTTCGGTATTTTTGTTTTAAACACATATAAAGTATGTTTAAAGATTTTTTGAATATTTTTATTATACAGTTAATTAAATCCAGTTGATTTAATAACCATAGAGGGCGGGATATTTATATAATGATATGTTTAGCCAAAGGGGGTATAATGTGGGTTTTATTTACACATGTGGGGATACACAACTTTGGCGAAAGTTATATTAATGGGCTTCTGGGGTTATTTTATAAAAGGAAATTACATAATATAGGAAAAGGTTATTCTATAGGGAGTTACTAAATAAGTTAAAGTTAATATGACAAGGGGACAATGGATACTCAAAATTAATTAACATAACTAAGAAAAGTGAAGTTTAAAGGCAAATTTGCATTATGATAATTTCATCACTTCAACTTAGGATAAAATGTGATTTTGAGGGTTTTATGCTTTAAAATGATGTGGGAAGTTAATCAAATGAGGATTAGAATATCTTTTAAGTAAAAATGAGGTTTTTACTTATGATTTTCAGGGAAATTAATGCATGAATGGAAAATGATGTGATTTTAGGGATTAATATAGACATTTAACATTTTCAACTAATCAGCCATAGAGCCTTGGGTCCGGTCACAACAGAAGTCAAGGAAATTCCTTGAGCCTTTCTGACTGATAGTTTAGAATGATAAATGGCTATGGCGAAGGGAAGTTAGTTATTTGCAGCCCTGGTGAATAGTATTTACAATGATGCTTCCCAATTTCACTACTAACATTTTTTCTTCCATTTTGATTAGGTGCATTTGAGCTAGCAACCTTTACAACATTTATTCTTTCTGAAAGCAATAAAACTATCTAATTATACACTTATTTCATCCATGAATCCAAATTAAACTATTGGATTCACTTATTCTCTACCTAACTACTGAATTGTCATGATTAAACTGTATGACAATTCTTTATTCTCTATCTACAACAAGTGAAATTGAAAAGTAACGAGTCAAAATTAAATTGTTCAACTCATCACAGATTATGGCATTTATTGACACTCTGCCATAATCAACTGTAAAAGGTAGAAGAAGTGGCATTTAGACTTGCACACTTTCATGTTTTATTCATTTTTCTTTTGGGGCCTCTTTTTTTTTCTAAGTCCTTTGATTGTTCTTTTAGGACTTTTTGCCCTCTTTATTATTATTATTATTATTATTATTATTATTATTTACAAAATATGAGAATACAAATTGGAGAAGGCAAAGTATGTACACATTGACAAGATTACCAACAGTCAAGTCAAAATTATGAATCCTATATTTATAGGTCACTAACAGAAACACCATTAGCTCCCCTTGTAATGATTCCGGATAAGTTTCTCCCCCTTTGGAATCAATGGCAAATAATACTTCTTGAACACCCCCCCCCCCCCCTGAACCACTGCAGCATACTCATCCACCAATTCCTCATGCTGAGTAGCTTGACGCAAATAAACTAGAATGGAGTCATTTGGAAGGAGGAGTTACAACTCTTATATGCTCCCTGAGATATTCAAAGGGTTCTCTTGCTAGTGGCTTAGTGAATATTTCTACAAGATGATATTTAGTGGCAACTTATTCAAGTGTGACAACATTGCCTAACACTTGTTCCCTTACGAAATGAAACTTGATATACATATGCTTTGTCTTTGAATGCATGACTGGATTGTTGGAGATATTTATGACACTTTTATTATCACTCATAATTGGAATAGGATCATTCAACTCTACCTTAATATATTTCAAATTCTGCTTCATCCACATAATTTTTGTGCAACAGGTGGCAAAAGCAATATACTCTGCTTCAGCAGTCGATAAAGAAATGGAGGCTTGTTTCTTGCTGACCCATGACACCAAGCATATCCCTAAGAAGAAATTTTCACCTGAAGTGTTCTTCCTATCATCAAGAATTCTATCCCAATCAGGATCAGTGTAGGCCTTCATCTTAAATCCCTTCCTATTAGCATACCACATCCCATACTCAGTTTTTCCTTGGAGATACTTGAAAACCCTTTTGATAGCAACACCATGACTCTCACAAGGGAAGGCCCAAAATTTGGCCACAAGTACTACAGCCTGCATGATGTCTGGCCTTGAAGCTATAAGATACAAACAATGTAAACTTTGAAACGGGAACGGAAACGAGTACCCGCTTTTTATTTGTAGCAAAAAATGGTCCGATTTTGAAAAGTGCTGATTCATAATACTCTTAATTTTTTTTAGCATGTTTTTTACATATTAAATTTTCTTATGTTCCAAGCATAGACATTATTTTTAAAATGTTAGTGTTTTTATGTTGATTTTGAAAAGTGTTGATGCCAACATCATCCCTTTTTTTTAGAAGACTTATTTTTTACTTAAATTTTTCTACTCAATTAAATGCTAATAATTGTTTTCACTTACATATTTTGTTTAAGTGTTTTTCAGGTATTTTTTGTTTTGTTTTTCCTTTAATTTTTTTTATAGTGAGATATTTGATTTTTTGCATTGTCAAAAAAAAAAAAAAATGGTCAAATTTTTAAAGTGTCAATTTTCTATCTAATTTATATTGTTAAATAATATTTCATTGCGCATGAAATAATTTTCACTAAAAAAGCAAGATTTTTTAACAATTGACATAAAAAAACACATTTTGAATATAGAAATAACTGAAAATATACACATTTTGAGTCTTTTTTGCTAAAAATGACATGTCAAATAAACCATTTTTATAGGAAAAAAGTAACATGAAAAGTATAAAAATTAGCAATTTTTTTTAATTTTAAGTGAAAAGTTAATAATAATTACAGTTTTTTTCAAAAATTAAATGATTCACATAAAAATGAAGTGAAAAACACATTATACAAATATTAAACATATAATAACAACAATTGAATATTTATTTCTTCTCATAAAATGTCAGAGTCGAAAAATTACAAGTATAATTTATGAATAGTTTCAAAAAATGAGCTTCAATTGGAAGCTTAACTTAATCTTTAATCAATAATATCACGTAACCCAAACTCTTCATCTTCAAGAGTATCATTATTTTCCTCTTCCACAATATTTTCATCATTGGCTTCAGTTTCATCATTTTCCTCTTCTGATGGATCTTTGATGTCTGTGAACATCCCAAAGTATGCCTTTCCAATCATTCCATCTAATGGTGGTTGAGGTTCTTTTGCTTTTTTTTCCACACAAAATTCATTAAAATACCCTTTTCCCAAGCCAACTTCTTGCATTTCATCTAGAAGAAATTGAAGAGCATTTATTATTTGATGAATAAATTTGCATTATACTAGGTTGTTTTCAATGGAAATGAAATTTCTTCCTTTTTGTAAGCAACATGCTAGTGTTGTACCTAATCATAAAGTACAAAAGAAAAAAATTAGTAATTTAGTATAAACACAAAAAATTTAAAAAATATAACATTGAAAGTCATTCTAATATAATAAAACTTACCTTAGCCTGAAAATAAATCCAAAACCCAATCTCCTTCATTTAAACATAATTCTAAAATATAGTTAATCAATGATTGTGGTTTTTGATATATGTTAATTATCTCTCCTTTTTCTTCTTTATCTTCATATGTTAGTTTTCTTACAACAACATCATGGACCAGTACCTGGCTATGATTATTTCCATCTACTTGATTGAAAATAATAGTCTTGTGGCTATCATACTTTGTCCATTAATCAAATATACAATTCAACGTCTTACCATGTAAGCTGCATCCTTGACTTTTATTTTCCCTTGAAGCTTGATAATAACAACCCCAATTGTGTGTTTGAATCAAATGTCACAAATCTCCAAAATGGTGATGTTATGACTTCTAGGAATCCCGCTACCACTTTACTAAATGCTTGATAAGTATAAGGGTCACTATCATATTCATGTTTGGGATATTTGATTAGAATTTGGAACAGGGCCAAAAATTAGCTAAAATTTCAAAGTGCTTGAAAAAATTGCTTCAAACCTAAACAACTGGATAGAGTTCATCGCCAAGATTCCAGCGCAACTCATTTCATTGAAATCTGAGTTCATATGACTGAGTTATCGTTTGTTGTTCGTTTTCCAAAATAGGCAAAAAAAGGAGCAGAACAGGTACACTGATGATGTGGTAGGTATAGTCAGCATTGCAAGGAATATTCTCCAGATTGCAGCCAATGGCACTGTGACAAGTTTCATCTTTAGATTCATTAGATGGGTTTGTGAAGAGAGAAATCATCCAATAACCTCCAATATTTTTCCTAATTTGGAATTTGAAATTTTTTTAGGTGTTGGAGTACAACCCAACTACAGGGCACCACGTGTCCTCTCTGGTGGGCCCTCTCCAACCTTTGGGTCGAAATATCAAGTTATATTAATGTTGGACATTGGGTTTAATGGTGATATATATATATATATATATATATATATATATATATATATATATATATATATATATATATATATATATATATATATATATATATATATATAGTTTTAAAACCCACTTTCGGTGGGGTCACCAAAGCTGGAGGAGCTCTTATCTAAACCTGGTTGAGGTTAAAGTTAGAGGCAAGCTCCAAGTCTGGTGGAGAAGTATTATTGTAATTTTGTGTAAAATTTATATGGCAGAGTGGGGGTCAAACCCACGACCTTCCGCCCTCTAGTTGCACGTCTTACCATCTCCTCTGCCTAGTGTTTCTTACCCACTATGATTTTTGTTTATATTTGAATTAAAGTGGTCCGACGGTTGGGGGTTGGAGGGAGCTAACCCCGTGGGCCAACCCCCTCCCTATATGACAAGAAGCTGAAAACCAAGCGCCAAGAAAAATGAACGACGGAGTTATTAAAAACGTTTAATTAAAGTTTAAAACGTGGTTTAACCACTTTAACCTGTCATTAGCATTAAGAATGTGCTTAGCATTAAATTGTGCTTATATTCCCAGCTAATCCAGATTAGAATTAATTAATCTGCAGATTATGTTGGTGGAGTTTTAGAGGGCGATCCATTTATGGCAGATTTTCCAGATTTAGAAATCTAATTGGCAATCTCTCCAGTTTTAGTGGAGGAAATTGGGAAAAATTGATTGTGCTCTATCTTGAGCATCACTCAGCCAAATTTCGAAAATAAATAGTCATTTTTTACTATCTTGGACATTCTAAAGCCAATGGAAAAACGTTTAGATGCATTTGAATACTTATAGATGCGAAAATTCTACAGGGAAGTTTCATGCAGCCTAGTGCCACCAGGTGTTGGAGGAATAGCCAAGGGAGCCAGAGGTCACTATGAGTGAATGAACAATGCATTTTGTATGTTTGACATGTTTTGGAAACAATGAGATGGGATTCAGGAGTAGGTGAGTACTTCTAAGGGTGTTTTTTCCACAGGATATCTCAGGGAAGCTCAAGGCCACCAGCAGAAGAGGTCATACCCAAGGGAGCCATGTTCCATTTTCAATGATTGAATAGTCAATCTAGGGGTATTTTTATATTTTGAGCCCATTGGTACAGTCTAAAAAACCAATGGATTTTAGCATCATCTTATAAAATAATTTTACGATCATAATCCCAAAGAGCCTAGCCCATTGATGGAGGTTAAAGGAGACTCTAGCCCAAGTGTTGAGGGTGAACTCCTTTATTATTTTTCTATTGTGTGTTGCTGGTTAATTTTCTACAAATTATGTTTGTTTTCATTCGTTTAATTAGATAAAAACTATTGTTAATTTCTCACACATAGAGCATGTAAAAAACACCTAAACTTGACACAAGAATTCAATTGCACAAATCGATGTATGAGCACGATCCTTAGATTATTTAAATGGAAAAGAAGGTTCTTGCACAGCAAAAAAATTCATCCACCTATTTTCGATCAATATTGAAACCATGAGGAATATCTGCAATAACTAGGGAATAATCCCTTTTAGGTATGAGTTTTTCAATGTCTTCACAATCACCTGATATTATTTGATATTGGGCAGTGTGGATCCCATTCCAAATGAAATGATTAAGACTGAGATCAAGTTCAACATCACTAAGACGTCGTTTTCTTATCCTTTCCATTTTTATTTTTTCAATAAAGCTTCTGAAACTATCTGGTGCTCCATTTGCATCCTTCTTCATCTTTAATAAAAATAAACAAAATCAATGTATAAGTTATAAATTAAAAATATTATGCATATGAATAGCAATGAATGTATGTTGTGAAACCAGCTTCAAAAATAGAAGAAAAGAGATATCAATGCCTTAGAAATATGCCACTTCGAGGGGGAAACCTCCAATACATTACATGAATGAACAATTCTTGGATGATACAAATTACAAAACCTCCTCTCTATATATAGGAGTCCATGGGGCCACAATGTAATCCTAGCCAACCTAACAATAATAATTTAAGGGCACAATAATAACAATATGGGGGCTACAGGGGTACAATAATAACAATAAGGGGGTTACACTAACAACAATAAGGGACTATACTAGTAATATAGGGACCTAACATGTCCCTCTCCTTCAAAAAAGTGTTGTCCTCAACGCTTGAGTAGCTCTGGGTGCTTCTGTATAAAATTCTCATCCTCCCATGTAGAATATTCAGTGGGTAAGTTCTTCCACTTGATGAGATACTCTGAAATTAATCAATTTCGTAGCTGTCGAGTTCTTATTTCCGTGACTGCTTCAGGTTCTAATATTATTTTTCCTTCGTTATCAAGTTCTGGAAATATTGTTTGAACTGGAATATTTTCACCTATAACCTTCCTTTAGCATGAAACATGGAAAACTGGATGCACTTGTGAAGAAGCAGGAAGCTCCAATTTGTATGCCATAGTACCAATATTTTGCAACACCTTGTAAGGACCATAGTACTTTGGTGATAATTTATAATCCTTCTTAGCTTGCTTGAGAGACATTTGTTTGTATGGTTGTAGCCGTAAAAATACCTAGTCTCCTACATCAAAACTTCTCTCGCTGCGATGTTGATCTACCTGTTGTTTCGTTCGATTTTGTGCCAAATTTAGGTTATCCTTTAAGAGTTGGAGAACTTCTTGTTGATGATCGATGTGATCTTCCACTGCTTGAACCCTAGAATTTTCCCTTAAAGAAGATGTGATGGACGGTGGATGATATCCATAAAGTG
This sequence comes from Pinus albicaulis, assembly GCA_034641835.2. Classification (NCBI taxonomy): domain Eukaryota; kingdom Viridiplantae; phylum Streptophyta; class Pinopsida; order Pinales; family Pinaceae; genus Pinus; species Pinus albicaulis. The sequence continues at coordinate 1,285,163,337 of CM076581.1, read as the reverse complement.
CCATAAATGGGGTCATTTTTTCTGCAGTATGGAAGGAAGTGTTATACCACCATTCAGCTAGAGGTAACCACTTGACCCATTGTATTTGTTTATCAGATACAAAACAACTAAGATATCCTTCCAAACATTTATTTACTATCTCATTTTGACCATCGGATTGAGGATGATAAGATGAGCTATGAGCTAATTGAGTACCCAAATAAGAAAATAACTCCGTCCAAAAATTTCCAGTAAAAATGGGATCTCTGTCGCTCACAATAACCCTTGGGTTTCCATGTAGATTTTTAATTGTGTCCATAAATGTAGTAGCAATTGTACATGCTTTAAATGGATGAGATAATGCACAAAAGTGTGCATAATTGGTAATTCTATCAACTACCATCATGATGACACTCTTTCCCTCGGACTTAGGTAAACTTGTGATAAAATCCATTGAAATCTCCTACCAACATTGACTTGGAATGGATAAAGGTTGTAGAAGACCCGAGGTCTTATTTGTCTCAACTTTATTCAGCTGGCAAACCAAACATTCTGCCACAAATTTTTGAATATCATATTTAAGGCCATCCCAAAAAAATTCTTCTTCACCCTGTGGTAAGTTTTTAAAAATCATGAGTGTCCTCCTAAAGGAGAAGTGTGCAATTCCAAAAGAATCTTTTGTTTTAGTTGGGAATTATTACAAAGATATAAGCGATCTGTGTACCATAAGGAATCATTTTTCCAACTAAATGTATCAAATATACTAGGATCTTTCTGCAACTTTTGAATGAGTATCCACACTTCTTCGTCCTTCTTCCATTCATCCTTTTTGCTTCGGTTATCCAATATGGTTGGATAATAGATATGGCACAAAGCAATGCTTCCACCTCTTCATTCTTTCTTGAGAGTGCACCTGCAACAACATTTAGCTTCCCTTTTTGTAGATTATTTCAAAGTCATAACCCAACATCTTTATGACCCATTTTTTCTGCTCTTTTGAAGATAGTATTTGTTCCAAAAAGTGTTTAAGACTATCATGATCATTTTTTACGTTGAAGTGTCTTCCCATTAGGTAAGGTTACCATTTCTTTAGTGCATGTAGTATTGCTAACATTTTCTTCTCATAAATAGGTTTGAGTAAATACTTTCCTTTGATTGGATGAATTTCAAAAGAAATGGGTCTTCCTTCCTGCATTAAAATAGCACCAATTTCATTTCTCGAGGCATCACATTCCACAATAAAGGTTTTTGTAAAATCTGGTGTAGCTAAGACTGGTGCTATGCACATTTCTTCTCTAAGATGTTCAAAGGCCTTAGTTGCTTCAAGTGTCCATGAAAATGCATCTTTCTTCAATGATGTTGTTAGAGGTGCTACTATTCTCCCATAATTCTTAACAAACTTGCGATAATACCCAGTTAACCCGAGAAATCCTCACAACTGCTTTATGGTTGTGGGGACTTTCCATTCCTTAATGGATTTAATTTTGTTAGGGTCTACCTTAACACCCTCATGAGATACAATATGACCCAGATATTCCACATCTTGTACTCCAAAGAAACATTTGGATGTTTTTTCATATAATTGTTTCTCCTCCAATAGTTTGAGCACCCTGTCAACATGTTGAACATGATCCTTCCAAGACCTGCTGTAGATTAGTATATCATCAAAAAATACTAGCACAAATTTTCTAAGGAAGGGTTTGAAAATGGAATTCATCGACCCTTGAAATGTAGAAGGTGCATTGGTAAGGCCAAAAGGCATGACCAAAAATTCATAATGACCCTCATGAGTTAGAAATGTTGTTTTTGGAATATCTTCAGTCTTCATTCTAATTTGATGATATCCTGAACGAAGATCCAACTTGGTAAAATAAATTTCTCCATGTAATTCATCCAATAATTCATCGATCACAGGAATGGGAAATTTATCTTTAATGGTGAGCTTATTGAGCTCCCTATAATCCGAACACATGCGCCATGATCCATCCTTCTTGTGTACCAATACTACAGGAGCAGAGAAATAACTTTGACTAGGTTGAATTATACCCGCCTCTAACATTTATGCAATCATATGTTCAATTTCGCTCTTTTGGAAGTAAGGATATCTATAAGGCCTGATGTTTTGAGGAACACTTCCTGGAATCAAATGAATAGCATGATCATGATCACGAATAGGTGGGAGTCCTTTGGGAGTTTCAAACACTTGGAATGATTTTCCAAGACTTTTTGGAGATCTAAAGAAATATATGATTTTGATTTTGGAACTTCTAGTGAGCATAACTGTGAAATTATGCCTCGTTGTTATTTCTTTAGAATATTTGTCATGAAATTATAGCTTATTATATTTCCCGGCTTTTCTTCAATACCCCGTAATTCGACTTCCTTTCCTTCTAAAAAAATTTCAAGAAAAGTTCTTGAAAATTAAAAGCTATTGTCTCCAAATATTGTAACCATTGTACTCCTAGTACAACATCAGCACCTCCCATAGGAATGGAAAGCATTGAACTATTTAATACATATTCCCCCATGGTTAGCTTGATATTATGGAATTTTCCCGAGCAATTTATAATTCCTCCATTTTCAACCATCACTTGACATTCTGGTGCTGGGTATAGGAAAAAATTCAATTCCTTGGCTACCTTACAATGAATAAAATTATGGGCACTACCTGAATCAATCAACACTATTACCTTTTTCTTCTTGATATGTCCTTCTATCTTGAGAGTTTGAGGAGTGGTAATTCCTTCCAATGCATTACACGATATGGTCAGACTCATTTATTCCTCTTCTAGGGTTGGTTCGTGGTGTATACCCTCTTCTTTTGAAGATTCTTGTTCATTTTCTTCTTCCTCTTCACAATCTATGTAAAATAATTTCTTCTCAGCACACTTATGACCTTTAGTGTATTTTCTATCACAACTGTAGCAAAGCCCTTTTGCTCTTTTTCTTCCAATTGTTGTGGTGTCAACCTTGTAGGTTGTGGAAATCTAGGAGTAGCAACACTTCCCTCTTTATAGAAGTGAGTGGTAGGCTTCCTTGTCACCATAATTTTACATTCAATTTTTCTTTCCAACCTGAATGCCTTCTCCAATGAATCAGGTTCCAAAACGCGAAATTCATGTTGGATGTTATTCTTTAAAGTACCTATGAAGAGATCAATCCTGTGTTCCTCTGGAATATCAGTTACCCTTATATTCAATTTTTGGAAGTCCTCAATGTGCTCCCCCACTAAACCCTTTTGTTTGAGATTTATCAATTGGCTAAAGAAGTTGTTGCTCTTTGTATCCTCATAATGTGCTATCATTTCCTCCGTAAAAATTGACCAAGTGACAATTTTTTTATGGGAGCAAAGCCATCGATACCATACAAATGTATTTTGTTCTAAATGTAAAGTTGCAATGCGTACCTTTTGTGTGTGTTTTCACATTATTGAGATCAAAATATTGCTCCATCTGTAGTATCCATGTTACAGGATCCTTTCCATCAAACTTCCTCATATCCATTTTTGGAATATGGTGGCTCTTCCCTCCAACAGTAGAGTTTATGAAATCACGATTAACATTTATTTTGTTCTCATCATGAGTTTCCTCTACTATCTTTTCACCATTAGGAAACATTTCTTGTATCAACTTTCCCAAACCATCGATGTCTCCTTTTAGATCTCTCTTCATGTTTTCCATGTTGTCTTTCATTTTTTCATCGATCTTAGCTTCCATGTCATCCATCTTAGCTTCCATGCCCACTTCCATGCCATCCATCTTAGCTTCCAAACCATTCATCTTAGCTTCCACGCCTTTCTTCAAACCATCCATCTTAGTTTCCACGCCTTTCTTCAAAACTTCCATTTCATTTTTTGTTGTTCTTTGCGAGAGCGAAATTTGTTGTACTTGCTCTTGTAATTTTGATATGTCATGTTGCCATTCTTCATCTTCATGAGTCATAGTAGAGCCTTCTAAAGGCTTAATGGGTGTTGAATTATTTTTAGGGGCCATTTTAGAATCCAATATTGATATATATTCTACTATAAACCATTGGAATCAATTCAACTTGATTATTCAAACAAGACTTATGCAATTCAGAAAAAAAAATACACACCTTTTACTTGTTTTTGAGGAGCTTTATATTGAAATTGAATTATCTCTATAATCGTGAATCCTAAATATCTGAAATTCAGCCCTGTAGTATCCCTCTGAAGCTTCTTTCAAATGCCACAGGTCTGATCTGATTTGGATTATTCAAGGAAAAGTTATGTCTAATCTCCCACAATGACCCAATTATGGACTAGTTTAGTAGAGCAAACTTGTATGACTTTCCACGTGTCACTGTTTCCTCCTTTAGCTCTGAAATTGATAGATAAAAAACCAAAGTCCGTATACTTGTGGCCACTTTTTACAACATTCCAATCCGATACTCAGAGAGAAGGCTATGAATATTTTTCCTCAGTCAACTCTTTGAGATGAAATTCAGAAACCTGAAAAAGACCTAACTTCCACAGATCATATCTCAAAAAATATCGTGAACCAAGATCTGAAATTTTACGAAGACGTTCCTTAGGATTTCAACTTCGCACTCTAAAAATTTCAGATTCTGAACCTTCGTAGAAAAAACGTTATAGAAAAAATACCACGATGACCTGTTTAGGTTAAATTCAGGAGCCCGTAGAATGACCTAAATTCCACAGATTATATCTCCAAAAATATTGCAAACCAAGCTCTAAAATTTTGCGAAGATGGTCCTCAAGATGTTGGCTTCGCACACAAAAAATTTCAGCTTCTGAACCTTCGTAGAAAAAACGTTATAGTGAAAATTCCACGATGACCTATTTGGAGCAGCGAAACCCTAAAATCCAAAGCTCTGATACCAAATTTTTTGAAACCAGCTTCAAAAATAGAAGAAAATAGATATCAGCGCTTTAGAAATAAGCCACTTTGAGGGGGGAACCTCCAATACATTACATTAATGAACAATTCTTGGATGATACAAATTACAAAACCTCCTTTCTATATATAGGAGTCCATGGGGCCACAATGTAATCCTAGCCGACCTAACAATAATAATTTAAGGGCACAATAATAACAAAATGGGGGTTACAGGGGTACAATAATAACAATAAGGGGGTTACACTAACAACAATAAGGGACTATACTAGTAATATAGGGACCTAAAAATGTATGAATGAACATACTTTTTAAATGCAAGATAATAATATTTTAGCACTGATGTAGAACTTGAATCTGGGTAGCTTCGTACAACGTCATGTCAACTATATTCATTCAAATATTTAACCATTTGTTCATGTATTCTCTGTTGGCAAAATTTTTTCTATGTTCTAATGTTGTCCTTGATGGAAACTCTCCGACAAAGGATGGTGTACATGTCTTCCCGAAGAAGCTTAGCAGTCTATCAAAATAATTGTGTAATGACCAGTAGAAGATTGGATATTTTTTATTGCAGGAACTATACACGATTTTGTAAAGGCCAAGTCGTGTATGCACACGGATAAGTACGTTACAAGTCGCGTATGCCTTTTGCACTCCAAAAGGTTTAATACCAAGGGACATTACCATGGTATTAGCTCACAGTATTGAGCATTGTATTGATTCCGTCCAAGAATACCATCATCATTTGTGTGGTTTTGACTCATGGTATTAGTAAAGGCTAAAACTATATAAGGAGAAGAAGATCATAGTGCAATGTGTGCATGAGTAAGGGTTGTTACTGAATAATTTTCTCTAAGATATATCTGCATGGGATGAACTCTGTTTTAATTGACAGATCTAAATCTATGATGCACCCATGGATACAATGATGGTTTAGGATCTCTAGATCTGAAATGACTATGCTCTTGTGTGATCCATTAAAGAGATGATTAGATCTATAACCTGGCACAGGTTAGCTGAAGTCAAGTGAAGAAATATGGGTAAGTTCTATGGATCTAGTTCATTCTGAAAAGTTTATATTTACAGATCTATACACTAGTTCGTCTTAGTAAAAGTGTGTATATACACAGGTTTGCTTCAGAAAAGGCGTGTATGGCAGTTAAGGTTTTCTGAAGCTTATTGCAGAGGTTTTTCTGTTATTTCTGCTATTTATATGTTGTCTGTCAATGAAGTCTTCTTGTAGATCTAGGTTGTTTGAATAATGTATATGATGCTAAGTTGATTATGTACAAATCTAATCAATGAGAGAATAAACATGGTTGATGGTGACTAACTGATGAAGGGTTATGAATTTATAAAGATATCTGACTGAAAGCCTCAGATCTGGATTTGAGACTGATTACATTCTGAAAAATAGTATTCACAGAGCTATACGCAGGATGGTGTGAAGGAAATCATGTATACACGCGAGTTCAGTAAAGTGAAGTAGTGTATGCATTTTAAGTTGAAGAATGTTCAGGGTTGAGTTTGTATCTGCATATTTATTTTGAAGTCTGGGTTATTTCTGAGTTTTGGTTATAGTGGTCTCACTATTCTGATTGAAGTATTGGGTAAAGTTTATGATTTTTGATGTTTATGAAGAGTTGTGTTGATGTTATTTGTTCCAGTATGAAAATTTATGAAATGTGGTCTGCAGTGGTTCTGAGGGTTGAAGCCTTCAGTATGGAAGTAGAATCTTCCTACCAGTAGATGTTGGTGTTCTGATCATGGGGTTGAAGCTCCCTTCCTATAGTGGCTAGTAAACAGATTAGGGGGTTGTAGCTCCCTTCAGTAGCAGCTGGAAAACGAGAGAAGGTTGTAGCCTTCTGCAGGTATATGTTTGCGTACTAATATGAGTCGGCATCAGTACAATATTGTAAACAGTTTTCCATATAATAAATATTGAAGACAAAGACAACAACAACAGTGGTTTTATCCCAAATTGGGTTTCCACCTAAAATATTGGTGTTCATGTGTGTTGCTCTTGTATGATGATTTATACTACTCTTACTACACATATTTATTGATTATCTAACATATGCATGACTGGTAAACTGAGTTAAAGATTGTTCCTGAAATTTTTTTCTAATCTGAAAAATTAAATCAGTATATGCTAGTTTCTTTTATTATATGTGTGTGTATATGTGAGTTGGGTTCTTCAAAGTCGTGTATGCAATTATGTGAAGAAAAAGTTAAAATATTTTCAGTAAGCTTTAAATACTGATTCACCCCCTTCTCAGTATTTTTCCCAACAATTGGTATCCGAGCAGGTTCTTCTGAAGAAGCTTAATCGCTAGAAGAAAGATCAGCTACGAAGAGAAATCGAGATGGGAAAACATCTATCAGGCCTCCTCTCTTCAACGGAAACAATTTAATCTTCTGGAAGACAAGGACAAGATCCTATCTTCAGTCGCTTGGAGCACATGTATGGGCTATAGTTGAAGGAGGTTATCAATATCCAGCATCAGTTCCAACAGATGCAGCAGAAAGAAAGAAATATGAAACCAATGCAAAGGCGGTTAATGCATTATTGGGAAGTCTCACTGAATCAGAATTTGTCAAAGTCATGCAGTTGAATACAGCAAAGGAGGTTTTGGGATAAAATCATTCTAAGTTGTGAAGGTGATACCAAGGTAAAAAGTGTTAAACTCCAAAATCTCATAATTCAATATGAAAATCTCAAGATGCATAATGAGGAAATCATTGCCAGTTTCTTTTTACGTCTAGATGATATTGTAAATCGTATGAGAAATCTGGGTGAAACCATAACTGGCACTACTATGGCAGAAAACATTTTAATATCTCTAACTCCCAAATTTGAATCAAAAGTGTCTATTATTGAAGAGAAGCAGGATCTACAAACTCTTACTATTGTTCAACTTCATGGTATTTTGACTACTTATGAAATGAGAAAAGGAGGTCCATCTGAAGTCAAAGAAGTTGTCTTTAGAGCTGCTGCAAAAGGAAAAGAAGTAGAAGAACAAGAAGGATTAGGGTATGTTTCAGAAGAAGATGAGATAAATTTTGTAAAGAAGCTACAACTTGACACTGGAAGGTTCAGAGGTAAGCTTCCTTTTAAATTTTTTACTTGTGGAAGAGTTGGTCATTATGCTGCTAAGTGTCCCCATAAAGAAAAACATGAAAACGGAAAGGAAGTGGCAAAAGGAAATAAGAATCGGTTTATCAATACAAAAAGTTATTATACTCATGAAGATAGTGATGGGCTATCAAATAGTGAAGAAGGAGAATCTGATCAAGATGTTAGACTTCTCATGGCATTTGAAAAAGACTCTACTGAGGCTAAAGATACCTTTATGGATGCAGTAGAATAAAATGTTTTTCTTGAAGAAATTAATCAGCTCAAAATATGTTTGGAAGAAAACAAAATTTCCATAGGTACTCTAAAGAATCAGCTTATAGAAAAGGAGAAGCATAATGAGAAATTAGAATGTAAAATAGTAAGTCTAAGAAAGGAAATTAAGAAAGAGAAAACTTTATATCTTAGATTTTCTATAGGAACTGAAACCTTAGATGAAATTATCAAGTTTCAACACTCTCCTTTTGTAAAGAAAAGTCTTGGATATATCAAAGAATTCTCTCAGTCTTCAACACCAAGCTATCTAAATGTAGCTAAACCCAGCCTACAACATTTCGTCACTCAGCAAGAGAACAAATAAATTTCACAGGTAAAACATGACCATTTCAATACAAAGAACAACAGCATAAATATCAATCAGTGAAATACCAATCAGCAGGTAAACACAAATAGAAATTTTCATAATCACATAAATTTCTTCTTTAATGGGCAATGTTTCTCATGTCATAATTTTGGTCATAAAGTTGTTCAATGTGTTTCTTACAAAACCATCATGACCAGAGAAGTAAGAAAGAAAAGAAATGAGACTGGAATAAAGAAGAATACTTATAACAACTTTTATCCTCTTCAAAATGAAATTGAATGTGCTTATTGCAATAACTTTGGTCATGAAGAACCTGAATGCAGGAGCAAATTTCAATAAAAAGAGCATGTACCTTCAAAATCCAAGGTATGGAGAAACAAGGACTTACAGGTTGAGAACTGTGGCATAGCCTTATTTGCAAAAGGGGAAGAAAATCAATGGTACATTGATAGTGGATGCTCAAAGCACATGACAGGTGATAGAAATAAAATTCTTGCACACAATGCTCTAGAAAGGGAAAAGAATGTTACCTTTGGAAATGATACTCCTGCTATCATTAAAGGAAAAGGTTATGTTTTTCTAAAGGAAAAAATAAAAGTTAACAATGTTATGTATGTGGATGGATTAAAACATAACCTATTAAGTGTGAATCAAACATGTGATCAAGGAAATGAAGTTGTCTTTGGTTCAAAATAATGTGTGGTACGTGAACTTGACACAGGAAAAAACAGTAATAAAAGGAACTAGAACACCAAGCAATCTGTATGTATTGAAAGGTCGCAAAGAACAATTTTGCTTGGGTAAATTTTCAGAAAATTGGTTATGGCACAGAATATTGGGGCATTTGAGTTTCTCTCAAATCAAAAAATCGAGCAGACTCAAAGAGGTTCGCGATCTTCCCAACATCACTTTTCCTAAAAGTACCATATGAAAATCTTGCCAATTTGGTAAGAAAACTAGAGTACAATTCAATGCCAAAGAAGGATCAGCAAGTAAGCCTCTTGAACTCATACATACTGAAGTATGTGGACTTATGAGGAAAAACTCACCCCGTGGAGAATAATACTATATTCTATTTATTGATGTCTTCTCTATAATGTGTTGGATTGGGTTAATAAAACACAAAGTTGAAGCACTTGAAAATTTTCAGATCTTCAAAGCCCTGGTTGAAAATGAATTAGATCTAAAAATCAAATGTATTAGATCTGACCGAGGAGGGGAATATATATCAGATGAATTTTTTGATTTCTGTGAACAACATGGCATAAAAAGACAATTTTCTGTAGCTGGAACCCCACAACAAAATGGTGTGGCAGAAATAATGAATAGAATAGTTCAAAAAATGGCTCATGCTATGCTTGATGATTCCGGAACACCTGATACCTTTTGGGGAGAAGCAGCACATACTATAGTAAATATTCTTAACAAGGCTCATGTTCGTGTGAACAGTGATAAAACTCCTTATGAGCTCTGGTATAGTAATCTTCCAACTGTAAAGCATTTTAGAGTTTTTGGAAGCAAATGATTTATCAAGAACAATGATGAAAAACTTAGTAAGTTTGAACCTAGAACAGATGAAGGAGTATTTCTTGGCTATTCTTCTAGAAGTAAAGCATATAAATGTTACAATAAAAGACTTCGAAATATTGTTGAATGCATTGATTTTGTAATTGATGAGTCTCTCTCAGCTCCAAAAAGGGAAATACCAACAACAAATGAAGATGATGATGATGTATATCCTCCTACATCAAATAGAAACAACATGGAAGGTTAACCCAATGAAGCTCTAGAAGATCAAGATCTATTTGAAAAGGCTCCATCCAGGTATGTTCAAAAAAATCATCCAGAATCTCAAATTTTGGGAGAAAAGGGATCAGGTGTCCAAACAAGAAGAAATTCTATAGGATCCCCTAGCTATCTTGCATTCTTATCCACTATTGAACCACAAAATTTAAATCAAGATAGTAAATATGAACGTTGGATTCAAGCCATGAATGAAGAACTTGATTAGATTGAAAAGAATCATACTTGGGAATTGGTTCCAAGACCTCAAGATAAAAATGTTATTGGAACAAAATGGATATTTAAAAACAAGTTAAATGAAAATGGAGATGTTATTAGAAACAAAGCTAGACTTGTTTGTAAATGGTATGCTCAACAAGAATATATAAACTTTGAAGAAACATTTTCTCCTGTAGCTAGACTTGAAGCCATAAGAATGTTTCTTGCCTTTTCAAGCTTTCAACAATTCAAAGTTTATCAAATGGATGTTAAATATGCTTTCCTCAATGGTAATCTAGAAGAAGAAGTTTATATAGAACAATCAGAAGGATTCATTTTGGAATTGATGAAAAACTTGTTTTCAAACTTAAAAAAGCTTTATATGGTCTCAAACAAGCTTCAAGGGCATGGTACTATCGTCTTGACAAATATCTTCATCAACAAGGTTTCTCAAAGGGATCTGCTGATAGTAACTTATATACAAAAATTGAGAATGATAAACTATTGATTGTAGTTGTATATATTGATGACATCATTTTTGGAAGTAATGAAGAGTCCATGAGTCAGAAATTTTCCTATGTCATGCAGCAAGTATTTGAAATGTATTTACTTGGGGAACTAACATTTTTTCTTGGCTTACAAGTGCAACAAGCAACAGATGGCATATTTTTGTCACAGGAAAAATATCTTAAGAAAATTCTGAAGAAGTATGGGATGGAAGACTGGAAACCTGTAAGTACGCCAATGGTAATTGGATGTAACCTCAGTTCTCATGATGATTCTCCCACAGTGAATCAACCAGAATATAGATCCATGATTGGAAGTCTAATTTATCTAACTGGAACAAGACTAGACATTATGCATGCAGTTGGGATTGTTGGACAATTCCAAGCTAATCCAAAAGAGTCTCACCTTCAGGCTGTAAAAATAATATTCAAATATCTACAAGGGAATCAAGACTATGGTCTATGGTATCCAAAGAATGTTGATCTCACTCTTCATGCTTACACAAATGAAGATTGGGCTAGAAATGTTGATGATCGAAAAAGCACTAGTGGTGGTGCATTCTATATGGGGCCCTGATTAGTATCTTAGTTCAGCAAGAAACAAAGTTCTATTGCCTTATCTAGAGCGGAAGTAGAATATGTGGTTGTAACATCATGTTGCACACAAATTCTATGGATGATGCAGACTCTACAAGGCATTCAAATCAAATGTTCACCTCCCATATCCATCTTATGTGATAATACAAGTGCCATTAGTATCTCAAAAAATCCTGTTATGCATTCCAAGACCAAGCACATTCCTATCAAGTATCACTTCCTACGTGAACAAGTGCTTGAACAAAAGGTTAAGTTGGAGTATGTTCCCTCTAAAGAACAAGTTGTTGATATATTTATTAAACCTCTTCCCAGGGAAGTGTTCGAATATCTCAGACAGAAGTTGGGATTTGTCTTTGCCTCTCTGATCAAGTCTGATTAATTTCAGAAGATTCAATTTCGGTATGCGGGTTATATAAAGGCGAATCTCGTATATACGTGAGTTACTGTTCATAAAACTGTGTATGGGTTTTTGCTAACCGAAATTCTCTAGGTCAGCATTCAGAACAGATATGGGGCTATTGGGTAATCTTTGTTTTGATTCAATATTCATCTTTCTGTATCATTCTCTGATATTTATCACCTTGATGAATTTGCTTTTATGAATTAGTTGTTGAATATGTTCAGGATGCACAAGCTTAGGGGGGGCACATGCCTTGTTAAAAAGAATGCATTGTTGGCATTTTGATTGGTTTCTGTTATGATCTCCTGCTTGAGATTCTTTGAGTTATATCTGTAATTTGTTGAAAAGGTAATGTTGAGACCAATGATGTTATATTCAATCATGTAAGGACTTGTTCCAATTTGTAAACCCACTTCATTGGGTAGTTGAGTCTATTATGTAATTCCACTTGGTTGAATCATTGTTGTAAGTATGAGTCCTTGGTGATAGAGGTTATTGAGTCATGTACTTCATTGAAAATATGTCTGAAGTTTTAGCATGCACTCAGGGGGAGCATGGTCAATTCAGTGCACATCAGAATTGCAAATAAAGAAAATCTCAACAGTCTATCAAAAGAATTATGTAATGACCAGCAAAAGATTGGATATTTTTTATTGCAGGAACTATAGGTGGGTTTTTAAAGGCCAAGTCGCGTATGCACATGGATAAGTACGTTCCAAGTCGCGTATGCCTTTTGTGTTCCAAAAGGTTTAATACCAAGGGGCATTACCATGGTATTAGCCCACAGTATTGAGCGTTGTATTGATTCTGTCCAAGAATACCATCAGCAATTGTGTGGTTTTAACTCATGGTATTGGTAAAGGCTAAAACTATGTAAGGAGAAGAAGATCATAGTGCAATGTGTGCATGAGTAAGGGTTGTTACTGAATAATTTTCTCTAAGATATATCTTCATGGGATGAACTCTGTTTTAATTGATAGATCTGAATCTATGATGCACCCATGCATACAATGATGGTTCAGGATCTCTAGATTTGAAATGAATATGCCCTTGTGTGATCCATTAAAGAGATTATTAGATCTATGACCTGGCGCAAGTTAGCTGAAGTCAAGTGAAGAAATATGGGTAAGTTCTATGGATCTCGTTCATTCTACAAAATTTATATTTACAGATCTATACGCTAGTTCGTCTCAGTAAAAGCGCATATATACGCGGGTTTGCTTCAAAAAAGGCACGTATGGCAGTTAATGTTTTCTGAAGCTTATTTCAAAGGTTTTTCTGTTATTTTTGCTATTTATCTGATGTATTTCAATGAATTCTTCTTGTAGATCTGGGTTTTTTGAATATTGTATATGCTGCTAATTTGATTATGTACAAATCTGATCAATGAGAGAATAAACATGGTTGATGGTGACAAAATAATGAAGGGTTATGAATTTCTAAATATATCTGACTAAAAGCCTCAGATATGGATCTGAGACTGATTACATTCTAAAAAACATTATTCATAGAGCTATACGCAGGTTGGTGTGAAGGAAAGTGCGTATACATGCGAGTTCAGTAAATTGAAGTAGTGTATGCATTTTAAGTTGATGAATGTTCAAGGTTGAGTTTGTATCTGCATATTTATTATGAAATCTGGGTTATTTATGAGTTCTGGTTATAGTGGTCTCACTATTCTGATTGAAGTATTGGGTAAAGTTTATGTTTTTTGGTGTTTATGAAGATTTGTGTTAATGTTGTTTGATCCAGTATGAAAATTGATGAAACGTGGTCTGCAGTGGTTCTAAGGGTTGAAGCCTTCAGTATGGAAGTAGAATATTCCTGCCAGTATATGCTGGTGTTATGATTAGGGGGTTGAAGCTCCCTTCTAGTAGTGGCTAGTAAACGAGATTAGGGGGTCGTAGCTCCCTTCCAGTAGCAGCTGGAAAACGAGAGAAGGTTGTAGCCTTCTGCAAGTAGATGCCTACATACTGATATCAGTCTGAATCAGTACAATATTGTAAAAAAAATTCCATATAATAAATATTGAAGACAGAGACAACAACAACACTGGTTTTCTCCCGTATTGGGTTTCCACCTTAAATATTGGTGTTCATGTGTGTTTCTCTTGTACGACGATTTATACTGCTGTTACTGCACATATTTACTAATTATCTAACAAATTCATGACTGGTAAACTAAGATAAAGATTGTTCCTGAAAAAAATTTCTAATTTGCAAAATTAAATCAGTATACGCTAGTTTATAATATTATATGTGTTTGTATACGTGATTTGGGTTCTTCAAAGCCACATATGGAATTCTGTGAAGAAAAATTTAAAATATTTTCAGTAAGCTCTAAATATTGATTCACCCCCCCCCCCCAAGTATTTTTCCCAACATTCTCATATAAAACTTGTGACTGAATAAATGATGTAAACAATGTTAATATAGTGTTATGTATAAAAAATAATACCAACAACAATATATTATATTTAACAGAAAGTGATAATAATAAAAAAAGTAAAAATAAAAAACTTACTTTAGAAATTCCTTAGGCATTTCATCCATTGATAATTCTCCTAACTTTACACGAGATAATATTGTTTTGAAAAGATTTTAATCCTTCACTCCTTGCATTTATCTCCAAGGTGTGATAGTCATATCTTCTAGAAGGAGCTTCATTTCAGGACTTGATTTACTGTTGGTACATATAAATGGTTTAGAATTGTTGACCTTCTGACTGTTAGGATATTTTGACACATAGGAAATAGGCTCCTTTTGTGTCACCTTTGTAAATACTTCAATCCTATCCCAAGTTGTTCTTAAGGGGGGATGTTAGGATATTTCGACACATAGGAAATAGTTAAGAATAACTTAGTCTAGTGTAGAGTTAGGTAAAGTATGTTTATTTACTATGTACATTTGTAACTTATAATCTGACGGTCATGATTTGTAGTGATCTGACAGTTCACTTTCTCCTCGATATTAATGACAATTGATCTATGTCTTAACATCTGATTGGTCCATGATCTTTATTTAAAGAGCATGGAGGGTCATTTTTCTGGTAACCGTTTATGAGAGAAACATATGTAACTTTTAATTTTATATTAATAAATTGCCTGAAGTTGCCGCGTTGGCTCAGGTCGTGGACTATTTCCCTCTTCAAGGGTTTTAACCACATGATAATACTAGTGTACTGATTTTTGATCTGTTTGTGAGCGGTGAACTTTGGTTTTTCATCTAAGGAACTTACCCTATAAATTCCTACATGGTATCAGAGCTATTTTAAGGGCCACATCTGTTGTTGATCCAAATCCAAAGTCGGTTTGACTGCATGCGGCTGTCGTTTTCTAGATATACTATTTCTGAACATTTTCAGGCCTGGAGAACTTCTTTGTTGTGTACGAAGCGTCTATTACAGTGAGGAATGCCTTTCATTTCATGCGAAAAGGTTTTCGGTTGCCCAAGTTATGTCAGTTTGGATCTGGAGGTGTAAAGTATCTGTTTTGCAGTTATATTTGTTAATAGTTCTGCTTATTTTGGTTCCCTCTGTTTATTTCAGTTTTTAGGTTTTATTTATTTGCCGAATATATACCCTATTCTTTCTGTATGCTCTTTGCTCTGCGCTGTGTGCGATCTCGGAAAATCAGAAATAGGAAGAAGGGATTTTTTTAGCTACGTATGATCTTTCCCCGCATCTTTGTACGATCTCGGGAAATCAGAAATAGTAAAAAAAATAGATAGTTGCCAGTAAGGGTAATCGAAAATCTAAAATTCACGTGTAAGGTATGCATTTCATTTTTTTTTCTCGGATTTTTGTGTTTTTTGTGCAAGAAAAAGCACGCACAATGAAGACTAAAAAAAAAAAAAAAACCCTTCCTCCTTTCAAACAATTACAGAATCCTTTTACTATCTCACTTGGTGAGAAGTTAGTTTATGAGAATAGAGGTCTTGGGTTCAAGTCTATTTCTTAATCTTCTTTTGTAAAAAGGATTTTGTTAAAGGGACGATAATTTTTTTAAAAGTTGAACTTCATCATCAAATTTCAAACCGTTCCCGTAACTATTCGGCATCTACAACTCAGTTTTTTCATAAATGCATAACTTCTTCATCCGGAAGCCGTTTTTTGAGCCGTTTTTTTTTAATCAGCCTAATTTTTCAAGATCTTTCCATTGGAGTAGTTAGTTTCAGTTTTTTTCAGCTTCAATTTTTTAAAAAATGGAAAGTGCATGCCCGATTATTCTTAACAGCATCAATTGTTTTCAATGGCTACCTCACATGGTAGATATACTTAGAAGTAAAGGGATTTATAGAATAGCCATAGGACAAGAAACTAAACCTTCCGATGATGATAAATTCACTAAATGGGAAAATAAACAAGATCAAGCACAAGGGTTGATAGGAATGTCCATTTCTCAATATCTTCGATTTCATATCCCTGACATTGACACCCCTCATGAACCCCTAGAAAAGCTAAATACTGCCTTTCGCATTTAAAATCAAATCAGGACCCACCAACTTGAAAATGGTTGCTTACTTTGGACCCCAATAATTTCTCGTCTATTGAAGTTTTTTTGTCCAAATTCAAGACCCTTAGACCTCTTTTAGAAGGTTGTAAGGTAAAAAAGGAAGATGGTAGCCTCATCTATTACATTCTTTCTAAGCTTGGCCCTACATACTCTATATTTCTTTCCACCTTCCATTTCGCTAGAGAAGCCATCATTTCTTCAAGAACCCCTCTTTTGATGCCTTTTGTGATTCCTTGATAAGAGAATAAGAAAAACTATTACACCTTGGTCTTATCACTTATAGAAACGCTTCTAAGAAAGCCTTATCAACCCAAAAGCAATCATATGAAAAGAATCCCAAGAAGCAGTATCCCAAAAAGTATGGTCTGAAACCAAACAAGGGTCCTAAGAAATTTCAGCCGCAAACTAAAAAAGCAACTCACCAAAAAGTTAAGGCAAATAAAAACAAAGGGAAGAAGACAGATAAACATTGCAACTTTTGTAATCGTGATGGCCATATAGATTCCAAATGTTTTAAGAATATGGAAGCCTTAGAAGCAACAATGAAGAAGCACAACATCAATTTGGAGCACTCTTCACCTTCATCTTCAGGAATGACACTTTCTGCTTGTGGTTGTCAAGCATCAAGATCTGGTTATGTATTAAATGTATCTTCTTCTTCTCATTCTCATGAGTGGCTCATTGATTCTGGAGCTTCTTACCACATGGCTAAAAATAAAGCCATGTTTTCTTCTTTAAATGATTGTAACACCAAACATATTTATGTTGGTGATGATATATCTCTTAGTGTTGTAGGATCTGGAACCATTCATCTAGATAATGGTCAGTTTAATGATGTACTATGTGTTCCTACCTTTTCATGCAAGCTTCTCTCTGTTTATCAGATAAATCATTCAGGTGAAGGGAAAATAGTAGAATCCTCACCTCATGATGTTGTAATCAAGGACCTCAAAGATCCTAGACATATTTTAGCTACTGGCATTGCTGATGATTCCACAAGGTTGTATAAGTTTGACAACTTTGGGTCATCATGTCTTCCCTCCCTTTTTGTTGCTCATAATGATGAAGTGAGCAAACTTTGGCATGAGCGATTTGGTCACTTAAACTATCTCTCTCTTCAAACTCTATGTAAAGAAAATATGGTGAGATGTCTTCCTATGGTATCTTGCTGAGATGGTGTTTGCTCCATATGTGTACTTGGAAAACATCATCGGGATAGTTTTGACCAACGTGCCTCTTGGCATGCTTCAGCCCATTTGCATCTTGTGCACAGTGATTTATGTGGTCCACTTCCTGTTGTCTCTTTCTCTGGTTGCATGTACTTCTTAACTTTCATTGATGATTTTTCCAGACGCACTTGGGTATACTTCTTAAAATTCAAGAGTGAAGTTTTTAACATGTTCTTGGCCTTTAAGGCCTTTGTTGAGAAACAATATGGACATCAAATTCTCAAGTTAAGAAGACAATGGAGGAGAATATGTTAACAAAAAATTTATCAACTTCTACACTGAGCATGGCATTCAATTGCAACATATTTTTCCATCTACTCCACAACAAAATGGTGTAGCTGAAAGGAAGAATCGCACCTTAAAAGAAATAGCTAATTGTATGCTTCAATCTAAAGGACTTGGTCTCAATTTTTGGGCAGAAGCAATTAACTATGAAAATTACATAGTAAATCGCACTCCTACTAAGGTTTTAAATAATATAACTCCAGAAGAAGCTTGGAGCTCAATAAAACCAGATGTAAGTCACTTTCATGTTTTTGGAAGTGATGCTTGGGCCCATATTCTAGATGCAAAACATAAAGCCTTAGAACCTAAGACTGAAAAATGCATTTTTGATGGATATCTTGAAGATGTCAAAGGATATAGACTTCTTCAACCAAAATTCAAAAATATAATCATTAGAAGAGATGTAAAATTTGATGAAAAATTATCGTCCTGCAAGCCTAGTTCGGCGGGTGTGCCACCTTTTGCCTGCAAGCCTGATTCGACATATGTACCACCTCTCTCTCTCTCTCTCTCTTATTTTTCATAGCATTCCTTCTAGTTCAGATGATGATAGAGAGGATGACAATCCTCCTCCACCTCTTGAAATTATTCCTTTTACTCCACAGCTTCCAAGATGGGTCCTCTCTACTCGAGATGCAGTAGGTTCTTTTGCAAGTGACCTTGTCGATCGACGACGTACACGTTCTCAGTTTGAAAGAGCCTCTTCCTTATTGGCTCAAGTTCCAGAAAAATCTAATCCAAAAACCTTTTAAGAAGCCTCCAATCATCCAGATTTGGATGAAGCTATGAATGAAGAATATTGTTCCTTATTGGCGAATGATTCTTGGGATCTTGTTCCTCTTCCAAAAGGAAGAAAACTTGTCAGATGCAGATGGGTTTACAAAACAAATTTTGGATCAGATGGAAAAGTGGATAGACATAAATCTCGTCTAGTCGCTAAAGGATTCTCACAAGTTGAAGGCATTGAATATATTGAAACCTTCTCCCTTGTTGCCAAAATGAATTATATCTGCCTTGTTCTTTCCATTGTAGCCTCCTTTAAATGGGAATTCTATCAGATGGATGTTAAATCCACCTTCTTACATGGAGATTTGCATGAAGAAATATACATGGAAAAACCCCCTAGCTTTATCTAGAACGAATCTAGCCTTGTTTTTCGCCTTAGGAAATCTCTCTATGGTCTCAAACAAACTCCTCGGGCTTGGTATGCCAAAATGGATAGATTTATATTAGATAATGGCTTTTCTAGGTGTCATTCTGACAACATTGTATACACCAAGAAAGTGGGTAAGTCCTTCACCATCCTTGTTATTTATGTTGATGATCTTATCCTTGCTGGTAGTGATCCCAACCATATAAACCATGTGAAGTCTAGCATCAAAAAGAAGTTTGAAATGACAGACTTAGGACACTTACATTATTTCCTTGGTCTTCAAGTCTTGCAATCCAAAGAAGGTATTACCCTCTCTCAGTCCAAGTATGCCTGTGATCTTCTACACCACTTTCACATGGAAGACTGTAAGTTATCCCCTTCTCCCTTTCAGCCTGGAGTCAAGCTTTCAGTCACTTGTACTACCCCTAAATTTGATGCTACCTTATACCATCAACTTGTTGGTAAAATTTTGTATCTAACCCATACACGTTTTGACCTTTCCTTTGTCGTTCTTCTTGTCGCTCGGTTTATGCACCAACCACATGAAAGTCACTGGAAAGCAGCTAAAAGAATACTTCGATATATTTGAGGTACAGTTCAGTTTGGAATTCATTATAGTGAAGGAGCATCTCCATTGTTGATTGGTTTCACTGATTCTGATTGGGCTGGTGACCCTGATGATTGAAAGTCTACTACAGGATATGTATTCACTCTTGGTTTAGGAAATATTACATGGTCTTGTAAGAAACAAAGTGCCATCACTCTTTCTTCATCAGAAGCAGAGTATCATGGTGTAGTTGAAGCCAGCAAGAAAGCCATGTGGCTTTGTCAGATACTGCCTGAATTCAGTCTTCATCAGCAACATCCAACTACACTTTGGTGTGATAATCAAAGTGTCGTTCAGCTATGTAAATATCTAGTTCAGCATCAGTGTATGAAACACATTGAGCTCCACATACACTTCATCAGAAATCTCATTCATGATCGTGTTCTTGAAGTGCAGTATTTTCCAACCAATGATCAAGTAGATGATATCTTTACAAAGGCTCTCACAAAAGTGAAGTTTACCAAACTTCGATCCATGATTGGACTTCATGAAAGTTATCATTAAGGGGGGATAGGCTCTAATGCCTACTTCCTTCTCCTATTATGCCACCTTTGTAAATCCTTCAATCCTATCCCAAGTTGTTCTTAAGAGGGGATGTTAGGATATTTCGACACATAGGAAATAGGCTCCTTTTTCATCACCTTTGTAAATCCTTCAATCCTATCCCAAGTTGTTCTTAAGGGGGGATGTTAGGATATTCTGACACATAGGAAATAGTTAAGAATAACTTAGTCTAGTGTAGAGTTAGGTAAAGTGTGTTTCTTTACTATGTAAATTTGTAACTTATAATCCGACGACCATGATTTGTAGTGATCCGACTGTTCACTCTCTCCTCGGTATTAACGACACTTGATCCATGGATTAACACTCGATTTGTCCATGATCTCTATTTAAAGAGCATGGAGGTTCATTTTTCTGGTAACTGTTTATGAGAGAAACATATGTAACTTTTCTTTTTATATTAATAAATTGTGTGAAGTGGCCGTGTTGGGTCAGGCCGTGGACTATTTCCCTCTTCGAGGGTTTTAACCACATGATTATACTGGTGTACTAATTTGTGATCTGTTTGTGAGCGGTGGCCTTTGGGTTTTGATATAAGGAACTTACCATGTAAATTCCTACACTGACTTTTGATGCCAACGTTCTCCCACAACTCAAAAATCTGATCAATCAATTCCCATATCTCTCTAGTTTTAAATGCCAACTAGAAAATGTTATTCATGCCTCTGAATACTTCATAATTTACTCTGTCAACTTTTGAAATTATTTTTTCTTAGATTTGATAATTGATTTCCATAAAACATTCCTTCTGGAATACATGATCAACCTTTGTCTTATCACCACCACATTTTTCTTAAAATTCACTATGAATAAATCTGACCCTTTGGATGAAATTCATAGACATCCTATACTCGTTATCTGAATTATGATCCCATGCTAATAAATTTTCTTCTATATGTGTTAAACCAGCATAAATGATACATTTCATTGTTTCAAAATGCGGGTTATTAGGATATTCCTCCATTAATTTCATTTGAGCTTCTACACAATGGTTTCCCCCAAGTACATAATATTTGTATTCAAAAAATTTTGACTTGTCAAATGATTCTTTGTTAGGAACCTAACTTGGATCAACAAGAAGAAAATAACCAACCACATGTGAAAAAGGGTTGTACCTCATCAATGTTTTCAAATTGTGAACATGCAAGTGGTGTGGCTTTTCTAATTTGATATCATCCTCAATCCGATGGTCAAACTGAGATAGTGAATAAATGTTTGGAATGATATCTTCATTATTTTGTATCTGATAAACAAACACAATGGTTCAAGTGGTTACCTCTCATTGAATGGTGGTATAACACTTCCTTCCATACTGCACCAAAATGATCCCATTTATGGCACTTTATGGATATCATCCACCTTCCATCACATCATATTAAGAGAAAATTCTAAGGTTCGAGCAGTGGAAGATCACATCAAGAATCAACAAGAAGTTCTCCAACTCTTAAAGGATAACATAAATTTGAAACAAAACTGAATGAAACAATAGGAATATCAACATCGCAGGGAGAGAAGTTTTGATGTAGGAGACTAGGTATTTTTACGGCTACAACCATACAAACAAATATCCCTCAAGAAAGCTAAGAAGGATAATAAATTATCACCAAATTACTATGGTCCTTACAAGGTGTTGCAAAATATTGGTACTATGGCATACAAATTGGAGCTTCATGCTTCTTCGTGAGTGCATCCATTTTTCCATGTTTCATGCTTAAACAAGGTTATAAGTGAAAAACTTCCAGTTCAAACAATATTTCCAAAACTTGATGAGGAAGGAAAAATAATATTATAACTTGAAGCAATCACAAAAATAAGAACTCGAAAACTATGAAATCGATCAATTTCAGAGTATTTCATCAAGTGGAAGAACTTACCCACTAAACATTCCACATGGGAGAATGAGAATTTTATACCGAAGCACCCAGAGCTATTCAATCATTGAGGACAACACTTTTTTGAATGAGAGGGGCATGTTAACTCCCTATATTACTAGTGTAGTCCCTTATTGTTGTTAGTGTAACTCCCTTATTGTTATTTTTGTACCCTTGTAACCCCAATATTTTATTATTGTGCCCTTACATTATTATTGTTAGGTCGGCTAGGATTATATTGTGACCCCATGGACTCCTATATATAGAAGGAGGTTTTATCATTTGTATCATCCAAGAATTGTTCATTTTTGTAAAGTAAAGGAGTCTTCCCCCTTGGAGTGGCTTATTTCTAAGGAGTTTATCTCTCTTTTCTTCTATTTTTGGAGCTGGTTTCATAACATTTGGTATCAGAGCCTTGGATTCTAGGGTTTCGCTGCTCCAAACAGGTCATCGTGGAATTTTCACTATAACTTTGTTTCGAGGAAGTATCATAAGCTGAATTTTTTATCATGCCAAGCCGAAATCCTGAGGGATGTCGTGTAAAAATTTCAGATCATGGTTCACAATATTTTCAGAGATATGATCTGTGGAAGTTAGGGTTTTTTCAGACTCTCGAATTTCATCACAAAGAGGTGATCATGGGAAAATTGTCGTAACTCTCACTCTAAGCATCGGATTGGAATTATGTAAAAAATTCTCACAATTACATAGACTTTGGTTTTCTCTATATCAATTTCAAAGCCAAAGGAGGAAATAGTGATACGTGGCATGCCGTACAACTTCGCTCTACTGAACTAGTCCATAATTAGGTCATTATGGGAGATTGGACATAGCTTTTTCTTGAAGAATCCAAATCATGTCAGACCTATGGCATTAGAAACAATATTCATAGGGATACTACAGTACCAAATTTCAGATATTGAAGATCTGAAATCACAGAGATAATTCAGTTTCAATACCGAGCTCCTCAAAAGAAAGAAAAAGATGTGTATTTTTTTTCGAATTGCATAAGTCTTGTTTGAAGAATCAGTTTGAATTGATTCCAAGGGAATATTGTAGAATATATATCAGTATTGGGTTCTAAAATTTCCCCTAAAAATAATTCAACACCCATTAAGCCTTCATAAGGCTCTACTATGACTCATGAAGACAAAGAAGTGCAACATGACATATCAAAATGACAAGAGCAAGTGCACCAGATTTCGCTCTCGCAAAGAGAAACAAAAAATGAAATGGAATTTTTGAAGAAAGGAATGGAAGCTAATATGAATGGCATGGGAGCTGGAATGTAAGCTAAGATGGATGAAATGGTATGTAAGATTGATAAAAAAAATGGAAAACATGAATAATAATCTAAAAGCAGACATAGAAGGTTTGACAAAGTTGATACAATAAATGTTTCCTAATGGCGAAAATATAGTAGAGGAAACTCATGATGAGAACAAAATAAATGTTAATCATGATTTCATAAACTCTAATGTTGGATGGAAGACCCACCATATTCCAAAGATCAATATGAGGAAGTTTGATGGAAAGCATCCCGTAACATGGATACTACAGATGGAGAAATATTTTGATCTCAATAATGTGAAAAACACTCAAATGGTATGCATTGCAGCTTTATATTTAGAAAAAATTACATTTTTATGGCATCGATGGCTTTTCTCAAGTAAAAAAATTGTCACTTAGTCAATTCTTACGAAGGAAATGATAGCACATAATGAGGATACAAAGAGCAACACATTTTTTATCCAATTGATAAATCTCAAACAAAAGGGTTTTGTGTGGAGCACATTAAGGACTTCCAATAATTGAATATAAGGGTAATTGATATTCCAGAGGAACACAGGATTGGTGTCTTCATATGGACTTTAAAGGATAACATCCAACATGAGGTCCGCGTTTGGGAACCTGATTCATTGGAGAAATCATTCAAGTTGGCAAGAAAAATTGAATGTAAAATTATGGCGACAAGGAAGCCTACCACTCACAACTATAAATATGGAAGTGTTTCTACTCCTAGACTTCCATAAACTACAAGGTTGACTGCACAACAATTGGGAGAAAAAATATCAAAAGGGCTTTTCTACAGTTATGATATAAAATACACTGAAGGTCATAAGTGTGCTGAGAAGAAATTATTTTACATAGATTGTAAAGAGGAGGAAGAAAATGAATAAGAAACTTCAAAAGGAGAGGATATACACTAGGAACCAACCCTAGAAGAAGAATAAATGAGTTCGACCATATCATGTAATGCATTGGTATGAATTACCGCTCCTTAAACTCTCAAGATAAAAGGACATATCAAGAATAAAAAGGTAACAGTGTCGATTGATTCGGGTAGTACCCATAATTTTATTCATTGTAAGGTAGCCAAGGAATTGAATTTTTTCCTATACCCAACACCATAATGTCAAGTGATGGTTGCAAAAGGAGGAACTATAAATTGCTCTGGAAAATGCCATAATATCAAGCTAAACATGGGGGAATATGTATTGAATAGTCCAATGCTTTCCATTCCAATGGAGCTGCTGATAGTGTACTAGGAGTACAATCGTTACAATATTTGGGGATGGTAGCTTTTAATTTTCAATCATTTTTCTAGAATTTTTTTTTGGAAGGAAAGGAAATCGAATTACGGGGTATTGCAAGGAAGCCGAGAAAGATAATAAGCTCTAATGTTATGACAAAGCTTCTGAAGTATTATCACAAAATTGGACCTGATAGGCTGCTTGATCATTCAACTTCATGTAACTATTTCAAACCTAATTTTTTGATTGAGGCTTAGCCTCCTCAGCCTGAGAGGGCTATCTCAAGGGTTAATGATTTGGATAAAAGTATAGACGGCTAACTCTATGTAGGATAATAAATAGATAAATGATAGACATAGGTTGAGAATCACATCAGCAAGTACACATTGGGCTTATAGAGTCAAAATAGTTTCAGTAACCAATGAATCTACTTAACATGGAAGTTGAGGCATATCAGAGTTTTAGTCAAGAAATAACACACGTGAAACTGTAAAAACACAGACAGTTCATTTATATAGGAAGTCAAAGCATCTAAAGATGAATTTTGAGTAATATAGATAAACACCACTGCAATAGGATAATAATAGGTGAAAATAGAATAGGAACACACCAAAACTCCTTCTGAATCCCAAGTTATTTAAGTAGAAAATCTCTGTATTAGCTGAAAACCAGTCAATTACAATAAGCACAATATTTTGCTAAAAAGGACCAACCCCTTATACATTTGACTTCTTGGTATTTAATAGACCATTTACAACATAAGATGATCTCATCTTAGACTACATACATCGAATTCCTGACTCTTGACACCTTGCATAACCATAATACATGGGATTTATTACAAAAAGACAGCTAATCTACTAAACAATCCTATTACAAATAGGATTCAAACTCCTTATCTCTATGCATAAAACCTTTATCTAAATTAAATTACATCATTTTCCAAGTGTCTCGACACATGGTCGAATCTGGATTATAGGCTTCAACTCTTCATGACCATATTTCTGTCCTCCACCAAAATAGGAAACAGTCCCCTGTTTTTAGGCATAGGGTCCTTTGCACTCTTGGAACATTCTGACCATCATGAACTCATTATTTCGAGGTCCTTAACTGTTGGAAATTGAATTAACACATGCAAAAACTCCTCCTTAAGCTCCATTTGTCCAAAACCATCTTCAAACTGCTCAAATGAGTTGTAATACACTGCGCTATGAAAACAAAGCAGTTTTGTAGCGCCTTTCGTAGCGCTGCCCTTTAACCCTTTTTTCTTCAAGTTTTTGACTTCTTTCCTCAAAAATTATCTTAATTTCCTTTAAATGCATCCTCCCTAGAAATTTCAGCTCTTGATCCATTATTTTACCCCTCAAAATTTGATGAAAAAGGGCAATAAAATCTGCTACAGCAGTTTCGTAGTGCTTTTCTCCCTTTTTACACTATCTACGCTACGAAACTGCTGAGTGGGCAGTTTTGTCAAAAATTTTCCAAAGTTAAAATTCTAAATGTGCCAAAAACTCAAAATCAATCTGATTTCATCATTTTAAAAACATATCAAGTGAAAAACACAGTCATTTCAGCCTTCATGATGTCCCTTGCTCATTTTCATTTGCTTTAGCTATATGCTCTTCTATGACTGCTATTTTAATACCTTTGCTTTTTAACTCATCATGAAACAAATTCAATTGTTTCTCTAAGTCATCTACTTGATTTTTCAGTACTCTGTTACTAGCTCTCAAGTGAGTATTTATGATTCCGACAAACTTGGCTTCCTTTATGGCTAGATATGTCCACTTGAAAAATTGTTCTGCACTACTTGGAGTTTTAGAAATGGAATCAGTTTTTCCTTCCCACAGTGCCTTCACCCTTTTAAACTTTTCTTTCTCAACACTGTGCTTTCTAGACCTCTTCCTCATCACAACAATTTCTTGGTTTTCCAACCTCAATTTTTCCTCAATATGTTGAAACTTTGTCATTTCTTCCTTTTCCCTCTTTGTTTTGCTGGTTGTACGTTTTACTGTAGGTGATGATAGATCCAAAACTTCTTCAGGGGCTTTAGCTGTCTCAATAGGTTCTTGAACTTCCTTGTTGCCTTCCTTGAGTTTCTTAGGATGCCTAGTTATAGGTTTTCTTGCTTGAAAGATGAAAGCTGCATCTTCCCCCTCAAACTCAAGCTTTTTTGCATACTTAGCCCTTCTCTATTTATGCTCATCTTTCCCAATGAACTCAGCTTGAACAATGGGTGTCTCCTCTATGTCAATATCATGAAGGATGTCATCTAAATTTCCCTTTTTTAAGGGGATGTCCTCTGTAACAGTTGTCTTCCCTTTTAATGCCATTTCCTGGCTTCTTGTTACTCTTTTGATTTCCTGCTTGCTGACAGCTTGTTTCTATTTTTCCTCTTTGACAATATTTGACCTCTATTTTGCAGATGATGGAGTTGGTGTATCACGAAATTTTGTCTGCTCTTCCCTTTTCTCAACCTGTTTCCTTGGCTTCAGTTTTGTAAATTCCTTTGGTTTTGCAACTATAGGTTGACTAGTCTCTACTACTGGTGATGATGGAACTCCTTTAGTTTTAGGGCTTCTAGCAGGAGTTAGGGTTTCTAACTCAAAACCATTTATAAACAAAAAATATGACCAATCCCTGCCTACTTTCATAAGTTCATTTAAAATCAATAACTTCATTAAACCATGATGAAACAAGGATGTTTCACTACCTTTAGATTTGTCTTATAATTTATCATCCATTTTTGCAAGACTCCTGTGCAGATAAAAAGGAAAATCGAGTGAAATATTACCAGTGAAATGCAGAAGAAATTTGAAATGATATGTGTAAACCTTATGATATCTTCCTTCACAAATAAAATACTTCTGAATGTTGAGCAGCAGCTTTGAATAAGTGTCTTTGATGCAGCTTCTAGGGATAGCATTATTAAGGTCCATGTCTGCATACTCAGGCTTCATGAATTCTTTACATTGCTCCATATCAAATTTGAAACCTTTGAACCAATTTTCTTGACCTCTTGGTATCTCTGTAACAGCAGCAATAATCTCTGGTGTAATTGATACACTTAGCATCCCAACCTTCGTAGTTGTCCCATTGAAGTTCAAGGCAAATTCTTTGGATACCTGTGTGTGGAAACCCTGCAACTTTTCACAAAACCGAAGACAACCTACTCTTCTGAATGCCTCCATCACTGATGTGTCTTCAATTATTGCCTTCATATCTTCAGGCCGATGCCTTAAGCAATGTCCCCCTCTGTGAACTTTATTTTCCTCTGCAATGCTTCTCAGAAATCCTGTCAGCCTCGCTTGATAAATTGAATCAGTCTCTCTTGAATATGTGAAACAGCAGCCTCGCTTGATTAATTTATATCAGCCTCGCTTGATAGGGATGAAGAAAACCTTTGTATAAAATAGTCACAAGTTTGGATTTAACAGCTCAGAGCTCAAACATCTCGAATGGAGGAAAAGGAAACGAGAATGACCAATTAGGAAAGATTTTGAATTTAAAATGTCATCTCATAACTGAATGATGCCTCATTCATACCTTATCATGACAATGATGACTGCAACGGGGGTAAGTACATTGAATTTCATCATTAAATGACTCATAATACCACTAACTTACCATTTCCCAATGGTTTCTGACCTTTTCCAGCTCAGATGACAAGACAGTTTAGAAACCGCGTTTTTGTAGCGCCTACAGTGTATTTTTTCCTGTTTGCGCTACGAAACTATTAGCGCTTTTGTAGCGCAAATCAAATTTTTTGAACTAGTGGTGCTATGAAAACGAGTTTTCTTGGCTATTTGAACAGTTTTGACATGAAATTTTATGAAATGACCCACAAATGGAAATGATGGATATTTGACATGAAAGGACTCAAAAGAAGACTTTATCATAACCTAAGGTTGGGCTTTAAAATACAGAAATCTAAAACCTACCCTTGATAAAATCCTAAATTGACTTCTAAACCCAATTTTGAACCATCACCAAAAACAAACTTGACACAATGATGTTTTGAAAAAAAAAAATTGAGTGATAACAGCGGCTCCACTTGGGATAATGTGCCCCCGTGGTACACTAAGAACCAGTAGTTCCAGTGCTGCTATCCATTTTCTTGACCAAAAAAGAAAAACTTTGAAATTGCAAGCCTTCTCCTCAAGCTCTAATGGCCTTCACCTCGGGCTCAAGTTTACTCATTTATCTTGTCATTATTAGCAGAAAAACTCATAAAATGGAATATGTACAATGACATGAATGATCAATCATAATTTTAGGAAGAGTAATGCTTTAAAAACCCGCCATTGACAGGTCCTCCAGCATATGATCTTCCATCCATCTCCTGCAGTATGTAAGTATTGTTTCCATGAGAAGCAGCTATCTTGAAAAGACATTTCCACAAGTTCTCAAACTTACTATGTTTGCCTTTCTCCTCAATTCTAGCCTCCCATTTCAGTGCTTCATCCTGAATTTGAAAAGTTTATTCCTTAATCTTCTTATCAAATTTCCTCTTGATTCTGTTTTGAGATTTTTGATTGTTGTTCTAAACTTCATTCCTCTTCTCCTGCAGAGCTATTAGCTGATTGATTATCCTCTGGACTACATTTGGTTCCTCTTCTAATCCTTGAATCAACTTCATGACAGGTACTCCTAGAGATGTAGGAAAAATGGCCTCAACCCATATACCAATTCATATGGTGAAGTTTCAATTGACCTTTTTGTGCATATCCTATCAACCCATAAGGCATACTTCAGCTTCAAATTCCAAGCCTTCTTATTTTCCTGCAACACCTTTTTAATGATCCTCATAATGCTCTTGTTAGAAGATTCAGCAAGACCATTCCTTTGTGGATAATATGCAGTAGAATGCCCAAGAGTAATATGATATTGATGACAGAAATTGGTCAACTTTTTAGACTTAAATTCCTGTGCATTATCAGTTATAATCTTCATGGGGCAACCAAACCTAGACAAGATATTATTTTCAAAAAAGAAATAATCACAGAATCATTTTCTTGCCTAGTTGGGATTGTGTCAATCCATTTGGTAAAGTAATTAGTTGTTGTAAGAATCCAGCGATGCTGGCCTGATGATCATGGATGAACCTCTCCAATAAAATCTAGTCCCCACTGCTGAAATGACGCTTCCACATAGATAGGCATTATAGGTAAAGTTACAAGCTTCTTCTTACCATCGAAAATCTGGCATTCATGGAAGGCAACAATCTTTCTGTATACATCCTTAAACATTGTAGGCTAATAATACCCTACTCTAAGAATATTTTTCATTGTGGCCTTCCAATAATGATGACCTCCTCAATCTCCTTTGTGGAACTCCTCAAACACTTTATCAGCCTCCTCTTCCAGCAAACAATTCAACAAAATACTACCAGTATCCTTCCAAAATAGATTTATGTCAAAAATGCAATATCTCAAGGATTTCAGCGTTACAAATCTTTCCTTTGACTTTGTTAGCTCAGAAAGTGCTCTATGATGTTGTAAAACAAAAACAATATCCTTGTACCAATCTGAAGTGATGTATTTTTCTTCAATAGGTACTAGTTTTTCTTCCTCATCTGAAATTTCTGATAGTTTTGCAATTAAGTTCATGTCAAGACAGTCAAAGTTTGACTGTGACATCAGCTTTTCCAAGCCTTTCCCTTTGACCAATTTTGTTGGATTAATCTCTATATCATACTCCAGCAATTTAGCAATCCATTTTCCTCTCTTACCATCAGGATTGGCTTGAGTGAGAATGTCTTTCACAACAGTATTAGGAACAAAAGTCACAATATGAGAATGTTGAATATAAATTCTGAAATATTTGATAGCCTTCACCAAGGCATAGGCTTACTTCTCTAAGATATTATACTTCAGCTCAGAGTTAGCTAATGTCCTACTAAAGAAGTAAATAGGTTGCTCAATACCTTTTTATCATTTTTGCAACAAAACTCCAGCAATAGTCTTTTCTGATGCGAAAGTAAAAAGAAATCCGGACTGATTAATAGCGGTGCTTGTGTGAGTGCCTTTTTAATCTCCTCAAATGATTGTTTTTCTTCCGCTGTCCACTTAATGTCAACTCCCTTCTTCAGCATCCTTGTTATGTCCTCCACAATCTCAACAAAATTAGGAATAAATCGCCTTAAAAATTTACCTTTCCAAGGAAAGATTGAATCTCCTTTCTTCTTCTTGGAAAATCCACCTTTTGAATTACATTGACCCTATTTGGATCAATCCTAATCCCATCTTTAGAAATGATGTTTCCAAGTAGTTTACCTGAAGTTCAAGTAAAAATAATTTTGGTGGGATTTAGAGAGATGCCAAACCTTCTACACTTCAGCAAAATTATTTCTAGGTGTTTCAAGTGATCTTCTTCCCTCTTTGAGAAAATGGTTATATCATCAAGATAAACAACCACGATCTTGTCCTTCTCTTTAGAAAAATCAATGCCCATTTCCCTCTGAAAGGTAGCTCCTGCATTCATAAGACCAAATGGCATCTTGGCATACATAAAAGTGCCCCATGGTGTAGTAAAGGTTTTTTTTTCCTAATCCTCTGGATGTACAAGGATCTGATTATAACCTAAAAAAACATCAATCATGGACATCCTTTGAGAACCAACAATATTTTTCAAAATTTGGTCCATCATTGGGAGAGGATAATTTTCCTTCAGAGAGGCTTTATTCAAATTTTTGAAGTCAATACATATTTTGATTTCTCCACTCTTCTTTCTAACTAGAACCAAGTTTGCAAGCCAATTTGAAAATCTGATTGGGACAATGATTTTGGCATCAAAGAGTTTTTTGAACTCCTTCTCAATCAATGGCATAAGAAGTGGGTTAATCCTCCTCAATTTTTTCTTGAAAGGCCTTTCATTTTCTTTAATGGGAATAGTATGTTGAATAATGGTGGGGTCATATTATTTCAAATCAACATAATTCCAAGCAAAAATATCTATGAATCTCTTCATCATTTCAATATACTTAAACTTCATATCAGCTGAAATATACTTTAAAAGTTTAATCATTTTCGGCATAGATCCCGTACCAAGGTTACAGCTTTCAAATTCTTCATCATCTTCTTGTATCTTAGGGGATTTAAAAACATCATTCTAATGAAAAAAAATTTCAAGAGGTATGAGTCCCTTTAGTATGGAGTTGTTCTTTAGTTGCAAAAATTCAGAATTCCCTTTAGATTCAGCAAGCATATTTTGTTGATTTACTTGTATATTTTCAAACTCTTCTTTCAGCTCAATAAATTTCTTCACTTGTTGGTCATCCTCAAAAACTTTCCAATGAGTAATATTACCAGGTATAGCTGGTCTATGGCTAATCTCAACCTCATATTTTTCTATGGAATGCATAGGAATAATGAAAATACTTGCAAAGACAGTAAGAGAATCAGCAATGGAGTTTTGTTCTCTAGTTTTGACCATGAATGAATAAACTTGAAATTTTTCCAACATGTCCAAAACTAAGTTCGTATATGCCCTCATCCTTATATAATTTGTTTGATAAACACCTTCAACTTGTTTAATGACTAATTCTGAATCTCCAAAAATAGAAATGTTTTGAGCATTCATTCTTTTCAAAACCTCTAGGCCCAAAATCAAGGATTCATACTCAGCCATGTTATTCGTGCAATCAAAGTTCAATTTATAGGAAAAGAATTTACTCTCATCACTTGGAATTGTGATCCAAATCCCTGCTCCTGCTCCTTCTCTTCCTGTTGATCCATCAAAATGAAATGACCACCAACCTTCCACCTCCTTCTCACTAATTTTTTGATCTTCTGTTTGTTGATTTTCAGACTGCTAAATTTCAAAACTCTGATTTTTTGCTTTCTTCTCGTCTTATGCTTCATTAGTCAACTCATTGAAAAGAATAGTAGATCTAAGTTCAGTATCAAGAGCATAAATTGGAAAATTTTGGGGTTTGTCTTTACTACTCACCATGTAGGCCATTCTTGTCTCTCGATACAATCTTGTTTGCTCACCAAAAATAGGAATGGTAGCATAATTAAGGTCCATCTGCATTGTACCTTTGATTTTTGCTTCCCATGTCCTTGATAATAACATACCAAACTTTGGTGGAATGTCTGCTACCACGATGTCCATGACCACAGTCTTAGCAGGAACTTGTGTTAGACCAACAACAACATCTTTAATTAAATCAATGCATTGAACTCTTTTCGAATCAAAAGAAAACAAGTCCTTATATGGTCTAGTTATTTCTAACCCAGTCCTTTCCATGATTACTTTGGGCATAAGATTGTGAGAGGCCCCTGAATCCAACATAGCATTATGTAATGTCATGTCATGAATACTAAGGCTCACATAGAAAGGAGGCACCTCCTCATTCTGTTCATCTTCTAGTCTTGGACCCAAGTATATGGTCGGATGATCTTCTAGCACATTCAATATATCAGCAGCTCCTGGTTGTGAATCTAACATTTTAACAATCTTGCATCTATACTCATTGAATTTGAGAATCTCACCAAAAGGTATTGGAATTTTAATCTTAGAAATTTCATTTTCCAAACTAAAAACAAAAACAGATTTTTCAGCTTCTTTGATAAGAGGAAGAGTTGGCCTATCTTTCTTACCTTCAGCGACCTTAGGAGCATATTTATTTCCATCAGCAACCTTAGGTGTATCTTTCTTAGGTTGTGTTTTGTTTGCAATGATAGGCACATTTCTATTTCTGAGATTGTACTGTTTTTTTATCTAAAAAATAGCATGTTGATACCCCTTCAGATAATCTGAGGTTTCCTCTCCATGATTATTTTGGTCTGATTGATCATTTTCTTCTTTACTCAAGAAAATTCCAGACATTTCTTCATCAAAACAGTGAATAGACTCTTCAAGAATTTCAGGTTAATCTTCTTCATCAACTAAGTTCCGTTGGATAGGAGGTCTCACTGGAGGATCAGGCTATTGATTTATGTTTTCTCTAGGTCTCTGTTGATTCTGAGGTCTCCTGAATTGAGGGTTTCTAAACTAAGGTTCATGTTGTGCAGGAGGAGCAGAGGTATTCCCAAGGGCCAACCTTTCCATGAAATTTTCCATTGTTTTCATCATTGAATCAAACTTCATTAGGGGAATTTTTAGGTCTAAAATGGGCCTCCTAAGGAAATTATAAAATAATAGTGGAAATAATAAAATAATGTTAGATTACATCATCAAATTTTAGAGGGAAAAAAATAATAAATAATAATAAAATAATAAAACTATTTTTTCAACTTATCTCCCTAAGTTTTTACTCAAATTTCGATCAGAAACACTCGTTGGATGCATAATTTAATTCCCCATCCAAGAGTACCCATGTTGCATACTTTTGATGGATCCTGCTATATGAAAAATTATAAATACATGAAAAAAAGTGATTTCAATCACGTTTTTTCATGTATTTCTCATTTTTCATGCAGGAGGGTCCATCGAAAGTATGCAACAAGGGTACTCCTTAGATGAGAAATTAAATTTTGCATCCAACAAGTACTTTCGCTCGAAATTTGAGTAAAAACATAAGGAGATAAGTTGAAAATACAAGTTGAAAAAGTAGTTTTATTATTTTATTATTTTTTATTCCTTGTACTTTTTTACTCCAAAAATAGTTAATCATCCCCCATGGTTGACATCATCATCTTGAATCCTACTGGTTCTTATAAATTTTATTTTGGTTGTAAATTTTTCTTAGGAGGCCCATTTTAGACCTCAAAATTCCCCTAATGTATCATTAGAAGTAGAGGTAGAAGGTTTATCTTCTTCTTTCAACTTAGTTTTACCCATTTTTTACTTTTTGGCTGCTATCATGTTAACCTCCACCTTCACTGCATCATTTTTCATTTCAGCAAGTGTAGGGGATTATCTCTCTCTCAACGGTATAGAAAAGTCATAACCAAAAGCTTCAGAACATCTCCTCTGAGCTAAGGCTTGTGGAGGTTTTAAATGGGTAGGAATAGAGTCATAAACCTTATTAAACCTCTTTGAAAATTTTTGAACAGTTTCATTAACAACTCTTCTTAAACTATTATACTCAATGAGGGCTCATACTAGATTAGTTCTATTTCCCCATTTTCTCAAAAAGGTATCTTCAAACTCATTCCAATTATGAATACTTCCAGGAATAAGGGCTTTGAACCACTTCCTAACTTCACCAGTAAAACTCTGAGCAAACAACCTTAACTTAACATCTTCATCATCAACCTCCTCCCTATCTATAAAATCATTAAATTGATCCACATGTTCTTCAGCTGTAATGTCTTCATCACTTCCCCAAGTTTTGATTCTAGCAGCATATTTTCTAGGGAGGTCATGTAAAACAACTGGAAGAACAAGAGGGCTGTATCTAGCAAGTGCAGCAGGTGGAGGAGGTACATTTGCAGCCATGGTAAAAGGGACTGTGGTAGCTTTCGGGATAGCCGCAGTAGAGGATGAAGAACTGTTATGAGGAGGATTATTTGGTCTTTTTGGTCCACTAACAATTAAAATCCAATCAGGAAGAGGTAAACCAACTTTACTTTTCAACAATACTTCAAAAGGGTCAAGCTCTTTCAACCTATTTAAAGATTCCCTTTCCAACAACAACTCAGAAGTAACATCTTCCCAAAATTCCTCTTTTTCTTCCTATGTTACTAGGGCTGAGGTATCAATGCCTCTCTTATGCAAGTCTAAGATGATTTCAGTTAATTCCTTTTCACTTTCAGACCTAAACAAGATTTCCTGGATTTTATCATCAACTCTTTTATCTTCAGGAATTCTTAATATTTCAGAGGACAAAGATTTCGAATGTGATGGAGTACCTGATATTTCAGAAATTCTTTGACTGCCTCTGGAAATAGTGTTTGTATTTTCCACGATGGTAGGTGGATCTGGATCAGGATTACTCCTCATGTATCTCCTTCTCGAAGACACCTTTGATCATGTAAATTCTGAATGGAGTCACCAAGGTAGATGCATCCTCGAAAATCTTCCTCAGCTCCTGCTACCTTCATAAGTTCAGCTTCAAAATTTCGAGAAAATATAATCTTCAGTCTCTCAGAAAACGCACCAAAATGTTATCACAAAATTGGACTTGATAGGCTGCTTGATCAGTCAAATTCATGTAACTATTTCAAACCTAATCTTTTGACTGAGGCTTAGCCTCCTCAGCCTGAGAGGATTCTCTCAAGGGTTAATGATTTGGATAAAAGTATAGATGGCTAACTCTATGTAGGGTAATAAACAGATAAATGATAGAGATAGGTTGAGAATCACATCAACAAGTACACATTGGGCTTATGGAGTCAAAATAGTTTCAGTAACCAATGAATCTACTTAACATGGAAGTTGAGGCATATCAGAGTTTTAGTCAAGAAATAACACACATGAAACTATAAAAACACAGACAGTTCATTTATATAGGAAGTCAGAGCATCTAAAGATGAATTATAAGTAATATAGATAAACGTCGCTGCAATAGGATAATAAGAGATGCAAATAGAATAGGAACACACCAAAACTCCATTTGAATCCCAAGTTGTTTAAGTAGAAACTCTTTGTATTAGCTGAAAACCAGTCAATTACAATAAGCACAGTATTTTGCTAAAAATGTCCAACCCCTTGCACATTCGACTTCTTGGTCTTTAATAAACCATTTACAACATAAGATGATCTCATCTTAGACTAGATACATAGAATTCTTGACTCTTGACACCTTGCATAACCATAATACAAGGGATTTATTACAAAAAGACAACTAATCTACTAAACAGTCCTATTACAAATAATATTCAAACTCCTTATCTCTATGCATAACAACTTTATCTAAATTAAATTACATCATTTTCAAAGTGTCTCAACACATGGTCGAATCTGGATTATAGGCTTCAACTCTTCATGACCATATTTCCATCCTCCACCAAAATAGGAAACAGTCCCCTATTTTTAGGCATAGGGTCGTTTGCACTTTTGGAACATTTTGACCATCATGAACTCATTATTTTGAGGTCCTTAGCTGTTGGAAATTGAATTAACACATGCAAAAACTCCTCCTTAAGCTCTAGCTATCCAAAATGATCTTCAAACTGCTCAAATGAGCTGTAATACACTGCGCTACGAAAACAAAGCAGTTTCATAGCGCCTTTCGTAGCGCTACCCTTTAACCCTTTTTTCTTCAAGTTTTTGACTTATTTCCTCCAAAATTATCTTAATTGCCTTTAAAGACATCCTCCCTAGCAATTTTAGTTATAGATATAGCTATATGCTCTTCTGTGACTGTTATTTTAGTACCTCTGCTTTTTAACTCATCATGAATCAAATTCAATTGCTGCTCTAAGTCCTCTACTTGATTTTTCAATACTCTGTTAGTAGCTCTCAAGTGAGTATTTATGATTCTGACAAACTTGGCTTCCTTTATGGCTGGAATTGTCCACTTGAAAAAAAATTCTGCACTACTTGGAGTTTCAGAAATGGAATCAGTTTGTCCTTCCCACAGTGCCTTCACCCTTTTAAACTCTGCTTTCTCAAAACTGTGATTTCTAGCCCTCTTCCTCATCACAACAATTTCTTGGTTTTCCAACCTCAATTTTTCCTCAAGATGTTGAAACTTTGTCATTTCTTCTTTTCCCCTCTTTGTTCTGCTGGCTGTATGTTTTACTGTAGGTGATGATAGATCCACAACTTCTTCAGGGGCTTTAGCTATCTCAATAGGTTCTTGAACTTCCTTGCTGCCTTCCTTGAGTTTCTTAGCATGCCTAGTTATAGGCATTCTTGCTTGAAAGATGAAAGCTACATCTTCCCCCTCAAACTCTAGCTTCTTTGCAGACTTATCCCTTTTCTTTTTATGCTCATCTTTCCCAATGAACTCAACTTGAACAATGGGTGTCTCCTCTATGCCAATAGCATGAAGGATGTCATCTAAATTTCCCTTTGTTACTACGATATCCTCTATAACAATTGTATTCCCTTTTAATGCCACTGCCTGGCTTCTTGTTACTCTTTTGATTTCCTGCTTGCTGATAGCTTGTTTTTGTTTTGCCTCTTTGACAATATTTGACCTCTGTTTTGCAGATGATGGAGTTGGTGTATCAAGAAATTGTGTCTACTCTGCCCTTTTCTCAACTTGTTTCGTTGGCTTCAGTTTTGAAAATTCCTTCGGT
This sequence comes from Pinus albicaulis, assembly GCA_034641835.2. Lineage (NCBI taxonomy): Eukaryota > Viridiplantae > Streptophyta > Pinopsida > Pinales > Pinaceae > Pinus > Pinus albicaulis. The sequence continues at coordinate 1,285,125,366 of CM076581.1, read as the reverse complement.
TTTGCAACTATAGGTTGACTAGTCTCTGCTGCTAGTGATGATGGAACTCCTTTAGTTTTAGGGCTTCTAGCAGGAGTTAGGGTTTCTAACTCAAAACCATTTATAAACAAAAAATAAGACCAGTCCCTGCCTATCTTCTGAAGTTCATTTATAATCAATATCTTCATTAAACCATGATGAAACAAGGGTGTTTCACTACCTTCAGATTTGGCTTGTACTTTATCAGCCATTTTTGCAAGACTCTTGTGTAGATAAAAAGGAAAATCGAGTGAAATCTTACTAGTGAAATGCAAAAGCAACTTGAAATGATATGTGTAAACCTTATGATATCTGCCTTCACATGTAAAATACTTTTGAATGTTGAGCAGCAGCTTTGAATAAGTGTCTTTGATGCAACTTCTAGGGATAGTGTTATTAAGGTCCATGTCTGCATACTCAAGCTTCATGAATTCTTTATATTGCTCCATATCAAATTTGAAACCTTTGAACCAATTTTCTTGACCTCTTGGTATCTGTGTAACAGTAGCAATAATCTTTGGTGCAATTGATACACTTAGCATCCCAACCCTGGTAGTTAGTCCATTGAAGTTCAAGGCAAATTTTTTGGATACCTGTGTGCAGCAACCCTGCTACTTTTCACAAAACAGAAGACAAAGTACTCTTCTGAACACCTCAATCACTGTTGTGATTCAATTATTGCCTTCATATCTTCAGGCTCATGCCTTAAGCAGTGTCCCCCTCTGTGAACTTTCTTTTCATCTTCCATGCTTCTCAGAAATCCTGTCAGCCTCACTTGATAAATTAAATCAGCCTCACTTGAATATGTGAAACAGCAGCCTCGCTTGATAGGGATGAAGAAAACCTTTGTATAAAACAATCAAAATTTTTGGCTTTAAGACTTTAGAGCTCAGACATCTCGAATGGAGGCAAAGGAAACGATAATGACCAATTAGGCAAGATTTTGAATTTAAAATGTCATCTCATAACTGAATGATTCCTCATTCATACCTTATCATGACAATGATGTCTGCAACGGGGTAATTACATTGAATTTCATCATTAACTGACTCATCATACCACTAACTTACCATTTCCCAACGGTTTCTGACCTTTTCCAGCTCAGATGACAAGACAGTTTAGAAACCGCACTTTCGTAGTGCCTGTAGTGTATTTTTCCCTGTTTGCGCTACGAAACTATTAGCGCTTTTGTAGCACAAATCAACTTTTTTGAACTAGTGGCGCTACGAAAACGAGGTTTCTTGGCTAATTGAATAGTTTTGACATGAAATTTTATGAAATGACCCACAAATGGAAATGATGGATATTTGACATGAAAGGAATTAAAATAAGACTCTATCATAACCTAAGGATGGGCTTTAAAATATAGAAATCTAAAACCTACCCTTGATCAAATCCTAAATTGACTTCTAAACCAAATTTTGAACCATGACCAAAAGCAAACTTGACACAATGATGTTTTGAAAAAAAAAAAATTGAGTGATAACAGTGGCTCCACTTGGGATAGTGTGCCCTGTGGTACACTAAGAACTAGTAGTTCCAGTGCTGCTATCCATTTTCTTGACCAAAACAGAAAAACTTTGAAATTTCCAAGCTTTCTCCTCAAGCTCTAATGGCCTTCACCTCGGGCTCAAGCTTACTGATTTAGCTTGTCATTATTAGCAGAAACACTCATAAAATGGAATATGTACAATGCCATGAATGATCAATCAGATTTTTATGAAGATTAATGCTTTAAAAACTTGCATTGACAGGTCCTCCAGCATATGATCTTCCATCCATCTCTTGCAATATGTAAGTATTTTTTCCATGAAAAGCAGCTATCTTGACAGGACCTTTCCACAAGTTCTCAAACTTACCATGTTTGCCTTTCTCTTCAATTCTGGCCTCCCATTTCAGCACTTCATCTTGAATTTGAAAAGTTTCTTCCTTGATCTTCTTATCAAATGTCCTCTTGATTCTATTTTGAGATTGTTGATTATTGTTATAAACTTCATTCCTCTTCTCCTGCAGAGCTATTAGCTGATTGATTCTCCTCTGGATTTCATTTGGTTCCTCTTCTAATCCTTGAATCAGCTTCATGATAGGCACTCCTAGAGATGTAGGAAAAATGACCTCAGCCCCATATACCAATTCATATGGTGAAGTTCCAATTGAACTTTTTGTGCATATCCTATCAGCCCATAAGGCATACTTTAGCTTCAAATGCCAAGCCTTCTTATTTTCCTGCAAAACCTTTTTAAAGATCCTCACAATGCTCTTTTTAGAAGATTCAGCAAGACCATTCCCTTGCGGATAATATGCAATAGAATTCCCAAGAGTAATATGATATTGATGACAAAAATTTATCACCTTTTTAGACTTAAATTCCTGTGCATTATCAGTTATAATCTTCATGGGGCAACCAAACCTAGACAAGATATTATTTTCCAAAAAAGAAATAATCAGAGAACCATTTGCTTGCTTAGTTGGGATTGCTTCAATCCATTTGGTAAAGTAATCAATCGCTGTAAGAATCCAACGATGATGACTTGATGAATATGGATGAATCTCTCCAATAAAATCTAGCCCCCACTGCTGGAATGACGCTTCCACATAGATAGGCATTAAAGGTAAAGGTATAAGCTTCTTCTTACCATCGAAAATTTGGCATTCATGGCAGGCAACAATCTTTCTGTATACATCCTTAAACATTGTAGGCCAATAATACCCTGCTCTAAGAATATTGTTCACTGTGGCCTTTCAATAATTATAACCTCCGCAATATCCTTTGTGGAACTCTTCAATCACTTTATCAGCCTCCTCTTCTAGCAAACAATTTAGCAAAATACCGCCAATATCCTTCCAAAACAATTTTTTGTCAAAAATGTAATTTCTTAAGGATTTCAGCTTTACAAATCTTTCCTTTGACTTTGTTAGCTCAGTAGGTGCTCTATGATGTTTTAAACAAAAAACAATATCCTTATACCAATCTGAAGTGATGTATTTTTCTTCAATAGGGACTAGTTCTTCTTCCTCATCTAAAATTTCTGATATTTCTGCAATTAAGTTCATGTCAAGGCAGTCAAATTTTGACTGCGACATCAGATTTGCCAAACCTTTCCCTTTGACCAATTTTGTTGGCTTAATCTCTATATCATACTTTAGCAATTTAGCAATCCATTTCCCTCTCTTACCATCAGGATCGGCTTAAGTGAAAATGTCTTTCACAACAGTATTATGAACAAAATCCACAATCTAAGAATGCAGAATATAAATTTTGAAATCTTTAATAGCCTTCACCGAGGCATAGGCTTGCTTCTCTAAGATATTATACTTTAGCTCAGAGTTAGCTAACGTCCTACTAAAGAAGGAAATAGGCTGCTCAATACCTTGCTGTCCTTTTTGCAACAAAACTCTAGCAATAGTATTTTCTGATGCGAAAGTAAAAACCAGAAATTATTTTGAGAAATATGGACTGATTAATACCAGTGCTTGTGTGAGTGCCTTTTTAATCTCCTCAAATGAGTGCTTTTCTTCCGCTTTCCACTTAATGTCAACTCCCTTCTTCAACATCCTTGTTATCTCCTTTACAATCTCAGAGAAATTAGGAATAAATCACCTTACAAAATTTACCTTTCCAAGGAAAGATTGAATCTCCTTTCTACTTCTTGGAAAATCCACATTTTGAATTGCATTGACCTTGTTTGGATCAATCCTAATCCCATCTTTAGAAATGATGTGTCCAAGTAGTCTACCTGAAGTTAAAGAAAAATTACTATTGGTGTGATTTAGAGAGATGCCAAACATTCTACACTTTAGCAAAATTCTTTCTAGGTGTTTCAAGTGATCTTCTTCCCTCTTTGAGAAAGTTGTTATATCATCAAGATAAACAACCACGAGCTTGTCCTTCTCTTCAGAAAAAAAAAAAAAAACCCATTGCCCTCTGAAAGGTAGCTCCTGCATTCATAAGACCAAATGGCATCTTGGCATACATAAAAGTGCCCCATGGTGTAGTAAAGGTTGTTTTTTCCTGATCATCCGGATGTACAAGGATCTTATTATAACCTGAAAAACCATCAAGCATGGACATCCTTTGAGAACCTGTTAGTAACCTATAAATATATGATTCATAATTTTAACTTGACTGTTGGTAATCTTGTAAATATGTACATACTTTGCCTTCTGCAAGTTGCATTCACATATTTTGTAAAAAAATATAAAAAAATCAAAAAGAGGGTAAAAAGTCCTAAAAGAACAATCAAAGGACTTAGAAAAAATAATATACCCCAAAAAGAAAAAAATGAATAAAACATGAAAGTGTGCAATTATAAATGCCACTACTTTTACCTTTTGCAATTGATTATGGCAGAGTGTCAATAAATGCCATAATCTGTGATGAGTTGAAATTTTTAATCTTGACTTATCACCTTTCAATTTCAAATGGTGTAGATAGAGAATAATGAATTGTCATATAGTTTAACCATGACAAATTCCATAGTTAGGTAGAGAATAAAAGAATCCAACAGTTTAATCTAGATTCTTGGTTGAAATAAGTGTAGAAGTAGATAGTTTACTGATTTCAAAAAGAATAAATGTTGTAAAGGTTGCTAGCACAAATGCACCTAATAAAAATGGAAGAAAAAATGTTAGCAGTTAAATTGGGTAGGTAGAAGAAAGTGAGAAGCATCATTGTAAATATTATTCACCAGGGCTACAAATAACTAACTTCCATTCCCCATAGCCATTTATCATTCTAAACTATCAGTCAGAAAGGCTCAAGGCATTTCCTTGACTTCTGTTGGGACTGGACCCAAGGCTCTATGGTTGATTAGTTGAAAATGTTAAATGTCTATATTAATCCCTAAAATCACATCATTTTCCATTCATGCAAATCATAAGTAAAAACCTCATTTTTACTTAAAATATATTTTAATCCTCATTTGATTAACTTCCCACATCATTTGAAAGCATCAAACCCTCAAAATTAAATTTTATCCTAAGTTGAAGTGATGAAATTATTATAATGCAAATTTGCCTTTAAACTTCACTTTTCTTAGTTGTATTTATGTATTTCGAGTTTCCACTATCCCCTTTGTCATATTAATTTTAACTTATTTATTAATTCCCTAGAAAATAACCCTCTCCTATTAATATAAGTCCCTTTATTAAATAGCCCCAAAAACCCATTAATATAACTTTAGCCAAAGTTATTTATCCCCACATGTTTAAATAAAAACCCACATTATACCCCCTTTAGCTAAAAATAACCTTATGTAAATATCCCACCCTCTATGGTTATTAAATCAACTTGATTTAGTTAACTATATAATAAAAATATATCATAAACAATTAAACATGTTTATATGTGTTTAAAACAAAAAATATAAAACCCGAAGTATAATTTAAACTAAACTTCGTAATAAACCTATTCCCTTGTTTATTTTCCCTTCCCGATTATCTAACCCAAGGTTAAAACCTTAACCTTTTCTACTTCCCCGATATATATCCCATTACTGTAGTCTTTAACCTTGGGTAAAGTCCTTTTTAACCCCTTCCGACCACTTTAATCCATGTATAAAATCCGTTTATACATTAAAATTAACAAATCCCTCAACACCATTGGATTCAATATTGACCATTTGATCTTCTCATCCCATTTGATCTGATAATTCTTATTGAACGCGAAGAACAAAATTCAGCCCCTTATATTTCCCATCGCGTTGATTATAAGCCATCTGATCTCCAAGCATCCCTAATCTAACAGTCAGAAACAAATCTGATAAATCATTCCCTACCCCCACCATTTCCTATCTGATCAAATTTAAATCATTGATGTCCCCTTGTCAGATCTACGGCCAGAATTCAAAGCCCCGGCCCCACTACATTTACCCTGCAGCTTTCTAAAAAACCTCTGCCAGCCAAATTCAACAGAATTGAAGATTGTTGCAAACCAGTAATTCTTTGCGACCGCAAATCATACCTTTCACAAGTATTTTTCGCCATTCAAACTTGAAAAAATCCTCAAATTCCAAGGAAAGTAAGCTAATTGAACTACCTTTTACTAAATAAAGTTGAATTACCCCTTCTGATAAAGTCTAAAAACCTTCAAAATATAGGGGAAACCCTATCAAAATTTCTCCAGAGTCCACTGTTTCCATTTTTAAGGTTTTAATCTGTTCCAAGATCATTTTCACTGCTGAATTTGATCTAGAAGACCTTCTGCACTGTACAAAGCCTTTTCTTCCTCATAAACCCTCGCCCAGATTTCAAATTCTTCCCAAATCTGCTTAATTGACCTCATGTTTCTCAAGAGAACTTAGAAAACTGTATAATCTTGCTCTATTCATTTAAAATGACCAGGAAACAAGTAATCCCCAAAACTGGAGGTCCTAAATCTCAAAAGCTTGCTTCCACTAAGCTTCCAAATCCCAAACCTCCCAGAATTGATAAACCTACTCCTGTTTTAACTGCTGATTCTAATGAAGTAGTCAGACCTCTGCAGCCTCTTGTCACCACTGAAGAAAGTAATCCTTTGATTGACTTAGATTACAGAATTGCAGATGCCACCCTTAAATTTGATCTTCTAGAAGTACATAATTGGTGTCAAGAGAAATTTGAAAAGAAAGTGGCCAATGACATACCTATATGGGATTCTAATTTTCCCAAGTATGTGGTTCCCATTACCCATCCTACTCAGGATTTCATAAGGTTGTGTCAAATGCATTATATTCCTGATCAAAGATGCATTGTTAACAAAGATAGTGAGGTCTTATTTTTTATAACTGCTGAATCAATCAATGACATGCTCCAGTTAAGCCATAATCCACAAGAAGTGTCATTATCAATTGAAGACTTGACCCATATGTATTTAGATCTAGATTTCCCTAGGAAGTTCCGAATGCTCCAGAACTTCATGCCCAATCATGTCGATCTTCCTAAGGTGAATCCTCCTTATGATACCTTTGATTTTCTAGAAGGCTCTAGACAGGTCATTTCCATGCTGTCATTTATTTTGGGTTATGTTAATGATGAATTCATAGATGCTTCTATCTTAGGCTCCCTCTCCACTTTGTCACCTAGATAGTAGCCAGAGTTGATTTTTGACTTTGCCAAATTTATTGCTGACAATATTCATTATTAGGTGATAAAATTGCCTAATGAAGGAGTGTTCAGATATAGTTCATATATGTTACATCTCTTCTTGTTCTTTCAAGTAGATAATTTTTCCTTTGCACTACAAAAGATGGATATGGAAGGAAAACCACTGTCAGTAATATTTTGGACCTCTCTTCTAAGAAAGAATAGAAGTGAGTACAATTATAGTGATTTCAATGACCTATTTATCAGACCTGCTATCAGTTTGTTGGATAAAGCGGAACCACCAAGAATAAATGAAGATATAAAAAGAATTTTATAGTTTTCTGAGAACTGTAAAGTAGGCGATTGGTACTTATACAAAAATCACACTGAGCTTAGAATATATGGTGCAATCTTGGCCCCATATAAATTGCCAAATTTTCTGACCACCAAGATCTTTGCTCTAGAATATATAAGACAGATTTTGAATGCAGATGCAGTAAATTTTATAACATCCAAAAAGAAGGCACAATTTAAATTGAAAATTCAAATTGGCTCTTTCATTGTAAATAGCAGAGATGCCTTAAAGGAAGTATCCAGCAAGCTATCAATATTCAAGTTTCAGGAAAGTTTTTATTGGAGCTATGACCCTCAGGGTATTCTAAGCAATCTCAGAATTAAAAGCAAATTTCCCCCATTTCTCCATGAATCTAAGCCACTTATTGAAAAATATGCCAATCAATTGGAATGGGTGGCCAATACCTTAATTGATGATGATCAGGATAAGCAGACAGACAATTTGAACAATAAACAGGTGGTTACAGTTAACCAGCCAGCAGAAGTATCAAATAAAATATCACGGAAAGAAGAAGGATCTTTGGCCGAAACAATCATTGAAAATAAATTCAAAACAGTATACAGCAAAAAGGCCAAAATGACTTCATTAGAAACAGAAGGAATCATAGATGTGGATAACACTAATAAGCAGCAGACAGATGATGAAGCCACCATCATTGTTAATGAAACTCTCAGAGAAATTCAAAATGAATAGGTACAAGCACAGGGTAAAGGAAAAGAGATGGTTGAAATGGAAATGGATACAGAAGCTCCCTCTTCTTCTTCTAAAAAACTGAAGAAATTAATTCTGATCTTCAGAAGAGGTTCAAGCTAATTAGAGAGAAAAATGAAGAAATCAAAAATGAATTTTATTCTAAAATTCTCAAGGAAAAACCAGGAGATAAGGACAGATTAGTAACTGCATTTGATTATTCAACCAACCAAATGATCATGTCTTTTCTCCAACCAGTGGTAGCACATCCAAAATCAGCTTCAGACTACAAAAGGACAGAATTTTGCAATAAATGTTGATACTATTCATGAGCTAGATCAGATAGAATTTCACAGGAGTGCATCAGAAATGTTATATTCAAAAGTAGTAAGCAAAACAATGAGTGCCACTATGCTCCAAAATACTGTATCCAACTTGCAAACTCAAATGAAGTTGGATAAAGCATCTTTACATGCCAAGGATTTGAGAATAAAATCCTTAGAAGATTTGGTAATTGAGTCTGGAGCAGATCCTTCTAATACTGAAGCTGCTAAGAAGTTAATAAGACAGAAGAATGATGATATTACAGCCTTAAGAAAGCAGCTCAAATTACCACAGAGTGAGCACCCTCAAACAAAAGAAGTTCTTCAGGAAAAGACAGAGAAAGAAGAAAATATGCAACTTTTTTTGAAAATGACAGCCCAAATAAAAAATATGGAAACTCAGATAGAAGCTCTTATGCAAGAAAATGAAAATTTGAAGAAAACTCAGCAAGTTTCCATTCCTATAGTTATTCCAACTGTAAGTACAATTGTTCCCTCAACATTGGCAGAACATTTGGCACCGAAAGGAGTATTGGAAACTACAGTGTCAATTACTTCTAAAGACATCTCTGCCACTTCTTCATAAACATCACAAGTATATCCAACAAGGGAAACAGCTGCCATAGTCAAAGCTATGGAAGATATGTCCATAAAATATAAAGAGATAATCAGTTTAAAAGGCACCATCAAAAATCTGGAAACATCCAACAGAGATGCCTTAATCACTTCAAAGGGACATGAACAAAGGGCCAACATATTGCAAGAACAGGTTAAGATTCTTCAACAGCAGGTAAATCTCACTGACTAGGTATCCTACATTAAGAATTATATACGGAATAACACCATTCAGGGCATACATTTGCAATGGCCCTCAATCTAGATAATTTATTAACAAAAAGAGTTACTTAAAGGAGCACAGATAGAAATACAAAAGACCAAAGAAGAACTAGCTGATAAGCCTGCTCAAGCCTTAAGGCTTATCAAATTTTTGAATAGTAAACATAGAGAGGAAGTTGAAGAGTTAAAAATTTAGGGCAGAACTGAAAGTATACTCCAAATCAAAAAGGTCTTGAATAAAAGAAACATGATGAATAATTTGGAGGACAGGTGCAAAGAATTGAACTTGGCTATCACCAGATTTGAGGCAAAATACATAGTACTCTCACAAGAAAGTTTACCATATATTCATGCATTGAATGAGAAGTTAATGCCACAAAAAGAATATGACAAAAAAATCAGGGCATATGCCAAAGAGCTGGTCAACAAAGCTTTACCTCAAGGGTCTCCTACTGGTAAAGTCATTTTGGAATATTTTGAAAACTTGTTCTTTTTGCAAAATGAAATCAAACATATTTTTGTGGTCAAGCCCAATTTTTTGAAGTATATAGAAGCTGATGAAAGTTACAGGAAGCTAAAGAGCATGAAAATTCCCAGTGCAGAGCAATGGCAAGAATTCACTGATTTACTATGAAAAATTTGCAGTAAAAGTATATCAAGATGAAAAATCAGGGTCAAAGTGTATCAGATGTCAAAGAGTATCAACAAAAATAATGTTACTACTGGTTAATTTTAAATTACAGCAGTGAAACAATGAAAAGCAGAGATAAAGAGTATCAAAACATAAGGTGAAAAGGAGGAGTATTCTACAAGTCATCTTTCATTAGATAATGTCCCAATTTCCAGCAACGCTTCTAGCTAATCAAAAAATCAGTTTGATTAGGATAAATAGTTATATTTTTTCTTGTGAAAGAGGACAGCTTGCAAACTGTTTTGCTGTTGTCCCTCTTCTTATGTAATAATTCCTATTTTTTCTTGAGATATTCTCTCAAACTTTGAGATATTTTGTAAGCAATTTATTTGTATAAATACTTCATCTTTCGAAGTATTCAGTGTGGAATAAAATTTATCAAGACTACTATAGTCATTTTTCTAGATATATTGAAGTTTGTGTGAGTCAATCAGTAAAGCATCAGACTAGAATTGAGATTAAAGACATCATAACTCAGGATTCTCGTGCTGACCAGATAAGTCTAGTATTTTCTTGTTTTCATTGTTTTAGCTTTCAAAATTTTCCTTACATTCATTTAAATGTGTTCTGTCTTTAATGATTAACTAGGAGAATTTAAATAGGATTAGTGATAAAAAGCTCCCTGTTTTTTACTAGTTGTTCATTATTATGTTTTCTGCTTGATAACTAGACTATAGAATTCTTAAATTCTTTTAGTCCTTGTTTGATCCCCTTCTTCAATCTTCATTTTTGTAACTTAAGGATTCTTAATTGCCCTTTTGTTCAGATTTCACCCATTCCATCAAAAAAGCCTATTCAAAACCCTTTGAAGGTCATCTACCCTCCCCTTAGTACATTTTCTCTTTAAACCTCATTTCCTAGCTCTGTTTGCCTAGAAAGTTGACTCCATAGCCCAATGGTCTGGTAGATCCCTCTGTGGTTTACCTTGAAACACCTTTTATTCCCACCACACTTTCAAAACAAGTCCCGTTGTCCACTCATAGCTAGCCTAAAATCCAATTACAAAACAAAGTTAAATCTTTAGGAGAGATCCCTCTCCGGAACTCAGGAAGGCTAGATCCTGAATTCTAAAAGAGGTTCTTGGTTACCCCTGGTTTTCTTAACTACAAAAATCCTCATCCCACAACCTGAGAATTACTAGGGTGATAACAGAACCAACAATATTTTGCAAAATTTGGTCCATCTTTGGGAGAGGATAATTTTCCTTCAGAGAGGCTTTATTCAAATTTCTGAAGTCAATACATATTCTGATTTCTCCACTCTTCTTTGTAACTGGAACCAATTTTGCAAGCCAATTTGAAAATCTAATTGGGACAATGATTGTGGCATCAAATATTTTTTTGACCTCCTTCTCAATCAATGGCATAAGAAGTGGGTTAATCCTCATCAAATTTTGCTTGAAAAAACATGGTGGGGTCATATTCTTTCAGATCAGCATAATTCCAAGAAAAAACATCTATGAATCTCTTCATCATTTCAATATACTTAAACTTCATATCAGATTAAAGAAACTTTGAAAGTTTAATAATTTTGGGCATAGATACCATACCAAGGTTACAGCTCTCAACTTCTTCATCATATGCTTGTATCTTAGGGGATTTAAAAAAATCATTCTGATCAAAACTTTTTTCAAGAGGTATGATTCCCTTTGGTATGGAATTGTTCTTTAGTTGCAAAACTTCAGAATTCTCTTTAGATTCAGCAAGCATATTTTTCTGATCTTCTTGTATATTTTCAAACTCTTCTTTCAACTCAATAAAGTGCTTCACTTGTTGGTCATCCTCAAAAACTTGCCAATGAGTAATATTATCAGGGATAGATGATCTATGGTGAATATCAACCTCATATTTTTCTGTGGAATGAATAGGAATAATGAAAAGACTTGCAGAGACAACAAGAGAATCAACAATGGAGTTTTGTTCTCTAGTTTTTACCATGAATGAATAAGCTTGAAAGTTTTCCAACATGTCCAAAACTAAGTTCCTATATGCCCTCATCCTTATATCCTTTGTTTGATAAACACCTTCAACTTGTTTAATGACTAATTATGAATCTCCAAAAACAGAAATGTTTTGAGCATTTATTCTTTTCAAAACCTCTAGGCCCAAAATCAAGGATTCATACTCAGCCATGTTATTCATGCAATCAAAGTTCAATTTATAGGAAAATAACTTACTCTCATCACTTGGACTTGTGATCCAAATCCCTGATCCTGCTCCTTCTCTTCCTAATGATCCATCAAAATGCAATGACCACCAACCTTCCACCTCCTTATCACTGATTTGATGATCTTCTGTTTGCTGATTTTCAAACTGCTGAATTTCAAAACTTTGATTTTATGTTTTCTTCTCGTCTTCTGCTTCATTAGTCAACTCATTGAAAAGTATAGCAGATCCAAGTTCAGTATCAAGAGCATAAATTGGAAAATTTTGGGGTTCATCTTTACTGCTCACCATGTAGGTCATTCTTGTCTCTCTATACAATCTTCTTTGCTCACCAAAAACAGGAATGGTAGCATAAGTAAGGCCCATCTGCATTGTACCTTTGATTTTCGCTGCTCATGGCCTTGATAATAGCATACAAAACTTTGGTGGAATGTCTACTACCACGATGTCCATGACCACAGTCTTAGCAGGAACTTGTGTTAGACCAACAACAACATCTTTAATTAAACCAATGCATTGAACTCTTTTCAAATCAAAAGAAAACAAATCCTTATATGGTCTAGTTATTTCTAACCCCATCCTTTCCATGATTAATTTGGGCATAATATTGTGAGAGGCCCCTGAATCCAACATAGAATTATGTAATGTCATGTTATGAATGCAAAGGCTCACATAAAAAGGAGGCACCTCCTCATTCTTTTCATCTTCTAGTCTTGGACCCAAGTATATGGTTGGATGATATTCTAGCACATTCAAGATATCAGCAGCTCCTAGTTGCGAATTTAACATTTTAACAATATTGCTTCTATACTCATTGACTTTGAGAATCTCACCAAAAGGTGCTGGAATTTTAATCTTAGAAATTTCATTTTCCAAACTGAAAACAGAAATAGAATTTTTAGCTTCTTTGATAGGAGGAAGAGCTGGCATATCTTTCTTACCTTTAGCGACCTTAGGAACATATTTCTTGCCACCAGCAACCTTAGGTGTATCTTTCTTAGGCTGCGTTTTGTTTGCAATGATAGGCACATTTCTATTTCTAAGATTGTATTGTTTTTGCATCTTAAAAATAGCATGTTGATACCCCTTTAGATAATCTGATGTTTCCTCTCCATGATTATTTTTTTCTGATTGATGATGTTCTTCTTTATTCAAGAAAATTCCAAAAATTTCTTTATCAAAACAGTGAATAGACTCTTTAGTAATTTCAGGTTCATCTTCTTCATCATCTAAGTTCTACTGGAAAGGAGGTCTCACTGGAGGATTAGGCTGTTGATTTCTGTTTTCTCTAGGTCTCTGCTGATTCTGAGGTCTCTTGAAATGAGGATTTCTAAACTGAGGTTCATGTTGTGTAGGAGGGGCAGAGGTATTCCCAAGGGCCAACCTATCCATCAAATTTTCCATTGTTTTCATCATTGAATCAAACTTATCATTAGAAGTAGAGGTAAAAGGTTTATCTTCTTATTTCAACTTATTTTTGCGCATTTTTGAATTTTTGGTTGCTATCATGTTAACCTCCACCTTCACTGCATCATTTTTCATTTCAGCAAGTGTAGGGGATTCTCTCTCTCTCAGCAGTATAGAAAAGTCATAATCAAAAGCTTCAGAATATCTGATCTGAGCTAAGGCCTGTGGAGGATTTAAATGGGAAGGAATAGAGTCATAAACCTTATTAAACCTCTTTGAAAATTTTTGAACAGTGTCATCAACAACTCTTCTTAAACTATTATACTTAGTGAAGGCTTGTACTGGATTAGTTCTATTTCCCCATTTTCTCAAAAAGGTATCTTCAAACTCATTCCAACTATGAATACTTCCAAGATTAAGGGCTTTGAACCACTTCCTAACTTCACCAGTAAAAATCTGAGCAAACAACCTGAACTTAACATCTTCATCATCAACCTCCTCCCTGTCTATAAAATCATTAAATTGATCCACATGTTCTTTAGCTGTAATGTCTTCATCACTTCCCATAGTTTTGATTCTAGCAACATATTTTCTAGGGAGGTTGTGTAAAACAACTGGAAGAACAAGAGGGGTGTGTCTACCAGGTGCAGCAGGTGGAGAAGGTACATTTGCAGCCATGGTAAAAGGGACTGTGGTAGCTTTTTGGATAGCACCAGTAGAGGATGAAGAACTATTATGAGGAGGATTGTTTGGTCTTTGTGGTCCACTAACAATTAAACTCCAATTAGGAAGAGGTAAACCAGCTTTACTTTTCAACAAGACTACGAAAGGGTCAAGCTCTTTCAACCTATTTAAAGACTCTCTTTCCAATAACAACTCAGAAGTAACAACTTCCCAAAATTCCTCTTTTTCTTCCTGTGTTACTAGGGCTGAGGTATCAATGCCTCTCTTATGCAAGTCTAAGATGATTTCAATTAATCCCTTTTCACTTTCAGACCTAAACAAGATTTCATTTATTTTATCATCAACTCTTTTATCTTCAGGACTTCTTAATATTTCAGAGGACAAAGAGTTTGAATGTGATGGAGTACCTGATATTTCAGAAATTCTTTAACTGTCTCTGGAAATAGTGTTTGGATTGTCCACGATGGTAGGCGGATCTGGGTCAATATTACTCCTCATGTATATCCTTCTCAAAGCCACCTTTGATCATGTAAATTTTAAATGTAGTCACCAAGGTAGATGCAACCTCAAAAAGCTTCCTGAGCTCCTACTACCTTCAGAAGTTCAGCTTCAAAATTTTGGGAAAGTATAATCTTCAGGCTCCCAGCAGACGCACCAAAATGTTATCACAAAATTGGACCTGATAGGCTACTTGATCAGTCAACTTCATGTAACTATTTCAAACCTAATCTTTTGACTAAGGCTTAGCCTCCTCAGCCTGAGAGGGCTCTCTCAAGCGTTAATGATTTGGATAAAAGTATAGATGGCTAACTCTATGTAGGGTAATAAACATATAAATGATAGAGATAGGTTGAGAATCACATTAGCAAGTACACATTGGGCTTATGGAGTCAAAATAGTTTCAGTAACCAATGAATATACTTAACATGGAAGTTGAGGCATATCAAAGTTTTAGTCAAGAAATAACACACATGAAACTATAAAAACACAGTCAGTTCATTTATATAGGAATTCAAAGCATCTAAAGATGAATTATGAGTAATATAGATAAACACCACTGCAATAGGATAATAAGAGAAGCAAATAGAATAGGAACACACCAAAAATCCTTCTGAATCCCAAGTTTTTTAAGTAGAAACTCTCTGTATTAGCTGAAAACCAGTCAATTACAATAAGCACAGTCTTTTGCTAAAAATGTCCAACCCCTTGCACATTCGACTTCTTGGTCTTTAATAGACCATTTACAACATAATATGATCTCATCTTAGACTAGATACATTGAATTCCTGACTCTTGACACCTTGCATAACCATAATACATGGAATTTATTACAAAAATACAACTAATCTACTAAACAGTCCTATTACGAATAGGATTCAAACTCCTGATCTCTATGCATAACAACTTTATCTAAATTAAATTACATCATTTGCCAAGTGTCTCAACACATGGTCGAATCTTGATTATAGGCTTCAACTCTTCATGACCGTATTTCTGTCCTCCACCAAAATAGGAAACAGTCCCCTGTTTTTAGGCATAGGGTCCTTTGCACTCTTGGAAAATTCTGACCATCATGAACTCATTATTTTGAGGTCCTTAGCTATTGAAAATTGAATTAACACATGCCAAAACTCCTCCTTAAGCTCCAGTTGTCCAAAACCATCTTCAAACTGCTCAAATGAGCTGTAATACACTGCCCTTTAACCCTTTTTCTTCAAGTTTTTGACTTCTTTCCTCCAAAATTATCTTAATTGCCTTTAAATACATCCTCCATAGCAATTTAAGTTCTTGATCCATTATTTTACCCCTCAAAATTTGATGAAAAAGGGCAAGAAAAGCTGCTACAGTAGTTTCGTAGCGCTTTTCTCCCTTTTTACACCGTCTGTGCTACGAAATTGCTAATTGGGCAGCTTTGTCAAAAAATTTCCAAAGTGAAAATTGTAAATGCTCCAAAAACTCAAAATCAATCTGATTTCATCATTTTAAAAACATATAAAGTGAAAAACACAGTCATTCCAGCCTTCATGATGTCCCTTGATCATTTTCATTTGATTTAGCTATATGTGCTTCTATGACTGTTATTTTAATACCTCTACTTTTTAACTCATCATGAATCAAATTCAATTGTTGCTCTAAGTCCTCTAATTGATTTTTCAGTACTCTGTTAGTAGCTCTCAAGTGAGTATTTATGATTCTGACAAACTTGGCTTCCTTTATGGCTGGAACTGTCCACTTGAAAAATTGTTCTGCACTACTTGGAGTTTCAGAAATGGAATCAGTTTGTCCTTCCCACAGTGCCTTCACCCTTTTAAACTCTGCTTTCTCAACACTATGCTTTCTAGCCCTCTTCCTCATCACAACAATTTCTTGGTTTTCCAACCTCAATTTTTCCTGAAGATGTTAAAACTCTGTCATTTCTTCTTTTCCCCTCTTTGTTCTGTTGGCTGTATGTTTTACTGTAGGTGATGATAGATCCACAACTTCTTCAGGGGAATTAGCTATCTCAATGGGTTCTTGAACTTCCTTGTGGCCTTCCTTGAGTTTCTTAGCATGCCTAGTTATAGGCTTTCTTTCTTGAAAGATGAAAGTTGCATCTTCCCCCTCAAACTAAAGCTTCTTTGCAGACTTAGCCCTTTTCTGTTTATGCTCATCTTTCCCAATGAACTCAGCTTGAACAATGGGTGTCTCCTCTATGTCAATAGCATGAAGGATGTCAGCTAAATTTCCCTTTGTTACTGGGTTGTCCTCTGTAGCAATTGTCTTCCCTTTTAATGCCACTGCCTGGCTTCTTGTTACTCTTTTGATTTCCTACTTGTTGACATCTTGTTTCTGTTTTGCCTCTTTGACAATCTTTGACCTCTATTTTGCAGATGATGGAGTTGGTGTGTCAAGAAATTGTGTCTGCTCTGACCTTTTCTCAACTTGTTTCCTTGGCTTTAGTTTTGCAGATTCCTTTGGTTTTTCAACTATAGGTTTACTAGTCTCTGTTGCTGGTGGTGATGGAACTCCTTTAGTTTTAGGGCTTCTAGCAGGAGTTAGGGTTTCTAACTCAAAACCATTTATAAACAAAAAATATGATCAATCCCTGCCTATCTTCTGAAGTTAATTTAAAATCAATAACTTCATTAAACCATGATGAAACAAGGATGTTTCACTACCTTCAGATTTGGCTTGTACTTTATCAGCCATTTTTGCAAGACTCCTGTGCAGATAAAAAGGCAAATCAAGTGAAATATTACCAGTGAAATGCAGAAGCAACTTGAAATGATCTGTGTAAACCTAATGATATATTCCTTCACATGTAAAATACTTTTGAATGTTGAGCAGAAGCTTTGAATAAGTGTCTTTGATGCAGCTTCTAGGGATATCATTATTAAGGTCCATGTCTGCATACTCAGGCTTCATGAATTCTTTACATTGCTCCATATCAAATTTGAAACGTTTGAACCAAGTTTCTTGACCTCTTGGTATCTCTGTAGCAACAACAATAACCTCTGGTGTAATTTATACACTTAGCATCCCAACCTTTGTAGTTGTTCCATTGAAGTTCAAGGAAAATTCTTTGGATACCTGTGTGTGGAAACCCTGCAACGTTTCACAAAACCGAAGACAACCTACTTTTCTGAACGCCTCCATCATTGTTGTGTCTTCAATTATTGCCTTCATATCTTCAGTCTCATGCCTTAATCAGTGTCCCCCTCTGTGAACTTTCTTTTCCTCTGCCATGCTTCTCAGAAATCCTGTCAGCCTCGCTTGATAAATTGAATCAGCCTCGCTTGATAGGGATGAAGAAAACCTTTGTGTAAAACAATCACAAGTTTGGCTTTAACACTTCAGAGCTTAGACATCTCGAATGGAGTCAAAGGAAACGAGAATGACCAATTAAACAAGATTTTGAATTTAAAATGTCATCTCATAACTGAATGATGCCTCATTCATACCCTATCATGACAATGATGATTGCAATGGGGGAAAGTACATTAAATTTCATCATTAACTGACTCATCATACCACTAACTTACCATTTCCCAATGGTTTTTGACCTTTTCCAGCTCAAATGATAAGACAGTTTAGAAACCGCGCTTTTGTAGCACCTGTAGTGTATTTTTTCTTGTTTGTGCTACGAAAATATTAGCTCTTTCGTAGTGCAAATCAACTTTATTGAACTAGTGGCACTACGAAAACGAGGTTTCTTGGCTAATTGAACAGTTTTGACATGAAATTTTATGAAATGACCCACAAATGGAAATGATGGATATTTGACATGAAAGGACTTAAAAGAAGACTCTATCATAACCTAAGGATGGGCTTTAAAATATACAAATCTAAAACCTACCCTTGATCAAATCCTAAATTGACTTCTAAACCCAATTTTGAACCATGACCAAAAAAAACTTGACACAATGATGTTTTGAGAAAAAAAATATTTGAGCGATAACATGAAGAAAGAACAACGAGGCGTAATTTCACAATTATGCTCACTAGAAGTTCCAACATCAAAATCATATATTTCTCTAGATCTCAAAAAAATCTTGGACAATCATTCCAAGGTGTTTGAAAATCCCAAATGAGTCTCGCCTATTCGTGATCATGATCATGATATTCATTTTATTCCAGGAAGTGTTCCTCCAAACATCTAGCCTTATGTCCAAAAGAGTCAAATTAAACGTATGATTGCAGAAATGTTAGATGCTGGTATTGGTGCCCAAGAAGGATGGATCATGGGCATGTGTACGGATTATAGGGAGCTCAATAAGCTCACTATTAAAGATAAATTTCCCATTCCTGTGATTGATGAATTATTGGATGAATTACATGGAGAAATTTATTTTACCAAGTTGGATCTTCGTTCAGGATATCATCAAATTAGAATGAAGACTAAAGATATTTCGAAAACAACATTTTGAACTCATGAGGGTCATTATGAATTTTTGGTCATGCCTTTTGGCCTTACCACTGCACCTTCTACATTTCAAGGGTTGATGAATTCCATTTTCAAACCCTTCCTTAGAAAATTTGTGCCAGTATTTTCTGATGATATACTAATCTACAGCAAGTCTTGGAAGGATCATGTTCAACATGTTGAGAGGGTGCTCAAATTATTGGAGGAGAAACAATTACATGCAAAAACATCCAAATGTTTCTTTGGAGTACAAGAGGTGGAATATCTGGGTCATATTGTATCTCACTAGGGTGTTAAGGTAGACCCTAACAAAATTAAAGCCATTAAGGAACGGAAATTCCCCACAACCATAAAGCAGTTGCGAGGATTTCTAGGCTTAGCAAGGAATTATCGCAAGTTTGTTAAGAATTATGGGAGAATAGCAGCACCTCTAACAACATTATTGAAGAAAGATGCACTTTCATGTACTCCTGAAGCAACTAAGGCCTTTGAACATCTTAAGGAAGCAATGTACCTAGCACCAGTCTTAGCTATGCTAGACTTCACATAAACCTTTATTGTGGAATGTGATGCCTCAGGAAATGGAATTGGTGATTTTTTAATGCAATAAGGAAGACCCATTGCTTTTGAAAGTATTCCAATCAAAGGAAAGTATTTACAGAAAGCTATTTATGAGAAGGAAATGTTAGCAATACTACATGCACTAAAGAAATGGCAACCTTACCTAATGGGAAGACACTTCAAGATAAAAACTGATGATGATAGTCTTAAAACACTTTTTGGAACAAAGACTATCTTCAGAAGAGCAGAAAAAATGGGTCACAAAGATGTTGGGTTATGACTTTGAAATCATCTACAGAAAAGGGAAGCTAAATTTAGTTACAAATGCACTCTCAAGAAAGAATGAAGAGGTGGAAGCATTTCTTTGTGCAATTTCTATTATCCAACCATATTGGATAACCAAAGCAAGGGATGAATGGAAGAAAGACGAAGAAGTGTGGACACTCATTCAAAATTTGCAGCAAGATCCTAGTACATATGATACATTTAGTTGGAAAAATGATTCCTTATGGTACAAATATCGCTTTTATCTTTGTAAGAACTCTCAACTAAAACAAAATATTCTTTTGGAATTGCACACTTCTCCTTTAGGAGGACACTCGAGATTTTTAAAAACTTACCACAAGGTGAAGAAAGATTTTTTTTCGGATGGCCTTAAATCTGATATTCAAAATTTTGTGGCGGAATTTTTTGTTTGCCAGAAAAATAAAGTTGAGACAATTAAGACCTCGGGTCTTCTACAACCTTTATCCATTCCAAGTCAACATTGGGAGGATATTTCAATGGATTTTATCATAGGTTTACCTAAGTCCGAAGGAAAGAGTTTCATCATGGTGGTAGTAGATAGAGTTACCAAGTATGCACACTTTGGTGCATTATCTCATCCATTTAAAAAAAGTACAGTTGCTACTACATTTATGGACACAATTCAAAAGCTACATGGAAACCCAATAATTATTGTAAGCGATAGAGATCCCATTTTTACTAGAAATTTTTGGACAGAATTATTTTCTTGTTTGGGTACTCAACTAGCTCATAGCTCATCTTATCATCCTCAATCCAATGGTCAAACTGAGATAGTGAATAAATGTTTGGAAGGATATCTTTGTTGTTTTGTATATGATAAACAAACATAATGAGTCAAGTGGTTACCTCTCGTTGAATGGTGTTATAACACTTCCTTCCATACTACAGCAAAAATGACCCAATTTATGGCACTTTATGGATATCATCCACCGTCCATCACATCATCTTTAAGAGAACATTCTAAGGTTCAAGCAGTGGAAGATCACATCGAGAATCAACAATAAGTTCTCCAACTCTTAAAGGATAACCTAAATTTGGCACAAAATCGAATGAAACAACGGGCAGGTCAACATCACAGCGAGAGAAGTTTTGATGTAGGAGACTGGGTATTTTTACGGTTACAACCATACAAACAAATGTCCCTCAAGCAAGCTAAGAAGGATAATAAATTATCTCCAAACTACTATGGTCCTTACAAGGTGTTGAAAAATACTATGTCATACAAATTGGAGCTTCCTGCTTCTTCGCGAGTGCATCTAGTTTTCCATGTTTCATGCTTAAAGAAGATTATAGGTTAAAAACTTCCAGTTCAAACAATATTGCCAGAACTTGATGAGAAAGGAAAAATCATATTAGAACCTGAAGCAGTCACAAAAACAAGAACTTGACAACAACGAAATAGATCAATTTTAGAGTATCTCATAAAGTGGAAGAACTTACCTACTGAAGATTCTACATGGGAGAATGAGAATTTTATACGGAAGCACCCAAAGCTACTCAAGCGTTGAGGACAACACTTTTTTGAAGGAGAGGAGCATGTTAGGTCCCTATATTACTAGTGTAGTCCCTTATTTTTGTTAGTGTAGCCCCCTTATTGTTATTTTTGTACCCCTGTAACCCCAATATTGTTATTTTTGTGCCCTTAAATAATTATTTTTAGGTCGGATAGGATTATATTGTGACCCCATGGACTCTTATATGTAGGAGGATTTTTCATTTGTATAATATAATAATTTTTCATTTATGTAATGTAAATGAGGCTTCCCCCTCGAAGTGTCTTATTTCTAAGGCATTGATCTCTATTTTCTTATATTTTTGGAGTTGTTTTCATAACATGTGGGCGAATGTGCCCAAAGGGTGGCGTTCGCCCCGAGCCCTAGGGCGCCCAAGGGTGGATCTCGGGATCGGGCGGACGCCGCCCCGTGGGCGCGTCTTCCCACAGC
Organism: Pinus albicaulis; assembly: GCA_034641835.2. Lineage (NCBI taxonomy): Eukaryota > Viridiplantae > Streptophyta > Pinopsida > Pinales > Pinaceae > Pinus > Pinus albicaulis. Next base: position 1,285,103,421 of record CM076581.1, on the reverse strand, counting down.
ATAACTGTGTGGGCGTCATGCTGCGAGCAGACGCGCCCACGTGGCGGCGTCCACCTGAGCCCGAGGGCAACCCCTTGGGTGCCCTTGAGCTCAGGGCACGTCCACCCACATCATGTGTTTTGTGGGTGTCGTGTTGCGAGCGGATGCGTCCACGGGGTGGCGTCCGCCCGAGCTTAGGGAGACAGCCCCCCTACCTAGCTGGAGGTCGATTCCTCATAATCATCCCCCCATGCAGTACGGCTCCATGGGCATTGTGCTGCGGGCAGATGCACCCACGGGGCAATTTCCACCTGAGCTCGAGGGTGCCCAAGGGGGGCCGTAGGCGTTGTGCCACGGGAGGACGCACCCAAAGGGTGGCATCCACCTGAGCCCAAGGGACACCCTTCGGTGCCCTCGAGCTCGGGCGAACGCCGCCCCGTGGGCACGTCTTCCCACAACACGGTGCCCTAGCCCAAGTGGGCATGCCCACCAGCCCCGTAGGCAAGTAGGGGGGTTTATTCTCAGAATCGAACCCTTTGTTTGCCCAGTGGGCCAGTGGGTGCGCCCACTTGGGCCAGATCAGTCATGTGCTGCCTTGGTCAGGCCCACCGATAGTGGGCATATTAAAAAAAAAAAAAATAGATACAAAAAAAAGTGTTTTCTACCTAAAACAATTAATGGAAAATGCTGGTAAGTTTTAAACAGAAATAAATAACTTGACTTTAATTAATTTTAACATGTTACTAATTTTGGAATAATAGAAACAAAACTAACCTTTCAAAAGCGAGAATGTCTCGTTGACAATGTTGCTTCGCTAGAAAATCGTTCCAAGCTTTTAAACAAACCTGGAGAAATATTGACGTCATGTGTGGAATAGTGAAATTGACTTTTCTTATAAAGAGGAAATAACGGAATTGTTTACGACAAGGTGAATTTGGAATAAAAAATGTTGATGAATATTATAAAAACAAAATTTATAATGTAGTCAGAGTTATATAATTTAATTAAAATTATTTTAGTTTGAATACAATTATTAAGAGAAAAATATCTAGGGAATTTAATTTGAAATTAAGGTCCATATTATGAGAATATTATAATAACTAATTTTCAAATAAATCATTTAAACAAAATTTGGAGGGACATACTTAAGCAAAACATTTCAGCGAAAAATTTTGGAGGGAATTTTTGGAATGAATTTTTGGAGGGAATTTCTCATTGTTTCACCTATATATTATCATTGTGAGAGATATCATTTGCATCATTCAACATTTCTTGTTTGAGTGTTATTGATTCCTCTGATAATGAAGTTTCTTTTTATGAAGCATCAACATCTTCGTCGCGTAACAACTCTATTCATATTGATGAATATAATGAGAGAAGTAGTGACAAAATCACTGGTGAAGATTTTCAAATGAATAGAGAGTCTAAATGTCGATGTATTCCTAATCCTATTGTTAGTATGAATCCTTTGTCGAAGTGTACGAAAAAGGACCACTTTAGCTACGCATAACTAATAGCCCTAACAACAAAAGTGGTTGCCAATATCTTCAGATCTGCGGTTAGTTGAACAAAAAGAGCTGCAAAAAACCAGATCTATGCATGGAAAGACATTAAGCAGAAAAAACAAGGGTTTGCTCCATATACCAATAGACAAGACAAGAACAAATTTTGAAATAATTTTTATATTAATTGGGCACCTGGGAGGAAAACAAGAAGGCGTATCCAATTCTCCTCAGTGGGATGGGTTCTTGGAAGTCCTCAGCGCTTCAGATCTAAGATTTCTCTCTCTTGTTGGTGTAGAAAACCCACACAAAGAATGGAACTCAAAGGGATCTCACACAACAAATGGCAGAAAATGGTGACCAAGTGTATAGATCCAGAGTGATCTAATAGGCAACAAAAGGTGAAGAATGGTAGGAAAAACCCTCCTATTTATAACAAATATTGGGTCATTCTAGATCTTGGTGCATGGGTTAACCAGATCTAGATCCACTTTTTATGGAATATTTTATTATATTTGTTGGAGGGAAAAGGTATTTGAATTGGGTCAAATCCCTTAATTTGTCAAAAATAAATAAACAAATGATTTATTTATCTTTTTAAGGAAGCAGTTAGAAGATAATCAAATAAATAATGGTTAATTTAATTATTTAAGGAGGTGGTTGAAAGATAATTAAATAAATAGTGATTTATTTAATTTTTTTTGGGTGATTTGGTCATATTTAACAAGGAATATCATCTAAATAAGGTTTAAATGATTATTCCTAGAAATAATAAGATAAATAAAGGTTTATCTAATTAATTTCTTTTATTTTGGGTTAAACATGACTGGGAATAATAATTAAATTATGGTTTAATTAATTATTCCATGAGGAAAATCAAACAAATATAGGTTTGTTTAATATTTCCTTTTGGGGTTTTCTGTTTTAACATAGTGAAGGCAATTTTACTTAGGGTAAAATTGGTCTTACATGGTGTACTTGGGTCCATCTAATGATAATAGGTTAGATGACCAAAAAATGGTGTAACAGATTGCCCCCCGGCGTGCGAGTGTCAGGAGCAAATCGTATGACCGAAGTACGTTGTAAGAACACAATCACTAGACAACAAAAGGGGTGTCAGAGAGAGAAAGGTGAGGTAGATAGTGTGCTGAAGGACTAGACCCTGAGGAGACGAGACTCGCAAGTGCAACAAGTCTCTTTTTATGAGAGGGTACCTGTGCTGAAGGCGGCGGGGGAGGTATACCTATGCCCGCCGAGACAAAGTACAAAAGAATAGTGTGTCCAGTAAACAAGGGACCGAACCATAAAGTACAGCTGGCATAATCATGAGCCAGATAAAAATACAATGAGGAATCCCACATACATGTTGTGCCTGGGATAACAGCCAGGACTTGTACAATAATATCTGAGTATATGAGATACAAATACAACCCAAATGCCCCCTGTAAATGGGGAAGGGCTCACAAAATCTGACTGATACATGCAAGTCGAAGAGGCACTGCAAGTGGCTACGGCCAACATCATCAAATATCTGGAGCTGCATCGAAGGCTGCAAAGAAGAGGTCATCCGGGCATGTGGGGGGCTACCTGCAGGGCCACCCCCTCATGAGGGTTGAAACCTCTCACACACACCCGGGAATCATCAAGAGCTGCTGCTGGATCACTGGACCATCAAGTATACGAATCTCGATCATGCTGAAAGGACCTGGAGAAATAATTAAGCCAAAGGGAAAGGAGATATCCCTTTGCCTGATCCGAGGCACCGAACAAGAGTGAAAGCTGGAACCAAGGTACACCGCCCTCTAGACCTGGCTTCTGGAATGAATAAGTTGATGTCGACAGAAGGAGGTCCGCCATAGTTGAGGCAATGAGAGACCCTCAACTAAGGCACGAGAGAAAAGAGTAGAGCGACGGACAGACTGACACTAATGATGATAGTGAAGTGGAAAGGACTGAGTAGCTAATGGACGACTTCCCTTGCTAGAGCATAAAGGGCATGAATGACATGGCAGCGACTGACACAACATCATCAGGGATGGGGGACAGTGGAACTGAAGGTCATAATGTGTGACACAAGAGAGAGACCAAGCAATGACGGATGGAGGGCTATAGTGGGGTACAAAGGGACTCGGTATAGACTCCATGGAGGGAATGATGACTCAACTTGGATGCTCTAAACAAGGGAGACTCGATGGTGCTGCCACACAGTAAGGGCCCCAATGGGGGACCGTGGAAACATGAGTACATGATGGGAACTCATGACGAAAATCGACACGAACGAAGACAAGTAAGGAGGCAAGATGGTGCCCCAAGTACAAGTGTCGTAAGTGAGGAAATTCGATTTTAAGGAGGGGTGAAGTGACCTTTATTGGACAAAATGTGTCCTGGTGAAGTATCAGATCACACAAAACTAATAGATACCCATTTGAGGGCTCGGTGAGAGCTTTCCAACGGTGCAGACGGTTCGTCAAACAGGGCTACGGTGTGGTCGCAGCAGTCGAAAGAAGAAACAGGGGTTCTCTTTTAATAAGGCAGTTTTCCCTCCAAAATCACTCATTTGCTATTGTTGCTGTGGTGAATGTGGAGAGGAGAGAAGGCCCTAAATCTTGCGGCGAACGTAGCGGACAAACCGACCGTTGGAATCGAGATCCGTCAGTTGCAGGTAGGAGGCCTAACCTTTCTCTTGCATTTTGATGGATTAAGTTTTCAGTTTAGGGCCCAGAAATCCAGAAACAGCCCCTCCTTCATCTCTACGACCGGGTCGCACTTTTTGGGCCAAAAATTGTGACCTGGGAAGCAGGTTTCAGGCAGAAAAGTGCGACCTGTCCCAGAAATGGGCAGAAAACTGCGACCTGGGAGATGAGGGGGTTTTGGTGTTGTTTTATGGCTGGAAGTTGAGTTTTTGTGTTTGGTTATGGTTTTCCCGATCTGTATGCTGACAAAAATGATGTGTTTGTGCAGGTATGGCAGATTTACGGGTCAACTGGAGAGAGATAGATCTGGGGACACTGCAGGCAGAGATCCAGGCGGATCAGGGCGTCCGCCGTGTATTGGCCAGATTTGGGGTTCTCAAGTTTTTGGAGAACCCTTTGATGAGAGCAGGGGAACCTTTACTGGCCCGGATTATCAGTTACTGGGATCCAGATCAGGAGATATTTGTAGTGCAGGGGCACAAGATCAAACTGACGGTCTAGGATGTGTACTTCCTGACTGGTCTCCCGCCACTGGGGATGGTGGGAAACACATAGCCAGTGTTGCCGCGGGGGCGGCATATCATGGAGTTCGTGGAGCGTCATTGTTGACCGGGTCTCCAAGTCAAGGGGACTCGAATACCGATCGAGGATCTAGAGAGGCTAGAAACCCGTGCAGTGGCCGCAGTTTTGCTGCGTATCCTGGGCAACCAGGCGCTCCATCACATCCTTGGGGGGCAGATGATGATAGTGGAAAGTGTGTTGGGTGGGACCTACTATGGGTGGGCCCAAATGATGTTGGTGTCGCTAAAGCGACAGTTGTCACTATGCAGGCAGTAGGTGAACCATGATTGCTCATATGGGACATTGTTGTGCGCTTTCTTCTTTGAGAAGATCCCAACCTTGAGGCCTCGTGTACAACTTCCAGATGGGGGCCCGAGAGAACCCAGGATGCGCCGTTGGGGACGGCTACTGTCCAGAGGAGGAGGGGCGGTCGGGCGAGTGTTTTGACCTGAGTTTTTTGCCCATTGGGATCAGATGCCATTGTACATAGACGACTATCCCTATAGTGGGATGAGCTACTGTGGAGATTCGGACCTGCCACTTCCGCCTGGTCGAGTCTGGGGGCCCGATGGTAAGTGACAGATTGCTATTCTTGTGTGGGCATGTTAAAGTTTTTGAATAGTAATTGATCGTACTGATTCATGTACTTTTGGTATGCAGATATAGCACCGGTAAAACTGGCCGGATATATGGGACGACCGGCAGCATCTGGAGCTACAGGTCCGAGTGGATCGAGAGCGGCGCAGAATGAGGATGCAGCCACCCTGTTGGAGGACATCCATTTTAGATGTGAAAGGTTGTTGACCGGAGTATGAGAGCGCGGGTGGCAGGACTTAGATGACCAGTTCATAGAACCATGTGTTGGTCTACCCTCGGAGTGGCGAGGTGTCATGTGGCGCATGGCGATGGCCGGTCAGGCTATGCGCGATCTACATGCTCCAGGGGCAGAGCCATTGGCCCGGGATCCTCCAGATAGTGATTAGGGGTGGGGCATGTGGTGCCCCCTATGATGTATGTAGGGGCAGGTGGTGCCCCCAGTTTTGGGTTTTTTGTAACATGCTATGGGCATGTCATATGTATCAGAGTAGATGGACTCTAAACACATGTGTTACGACACATATTATGGATATGCATCGTTTTTTGATGGTTATGAATGTTATTGTCTTGTATGAAATGTGTGTGATAAATACCAATCTAGAACATGGTTTGCAATACTATCTACATAGTGATTCTGTTCTCGAGGTACATGGTTGAAAGTTATGGTTTCAAATGCACGTATCAAGATTTTCACTCATAAATAGCGTCTAAACAGCACAGGGTTATGCACACGATAAACACTATTTAGTTGCATTACAAGAAGTAGGGAATCCAAACGAACGTGCAGATGGAGGATGTGATGAAAGAGGGCATCGGCTAAGAGACCACGCACTGCATCATATTCGGCCTGATTGTTGGTGGAAAAACCAATGCATACCCCGTTAGAAAGAACAAGGGCATGCAAGGGGGTGAAGATGGCCCAACCTGCCGAGGCTAGATTCCTGGAGTAATGACTTGCACCATCGGCGTAACCGATAAAGGGTGTGGACGGGGGGTCCTACGGAATGGTGTGACAAGACAACAAATGAGGGGAGGAAAGGCAATGACGGCAGCGTGAGTGCACAGAAGTCATCAGGCGGCGACCGCAGGAGGGAGTGCAAGGAGCAGGATGACCATGACTCATACAGGGTGGTATATGAGGGCTATCGGAAGTAAGGTGAGGACTCGGGCTGCGGAGGTCAATAGAGACACTGGTGGAGTGATCTCGTGTAGGAAAGGGGTGGTCAAGGTACCAAACCGGTATGCCCAAGGTCAAGTTAGGGAGAGAGAGGGTGGCCATGACGGGGACAGAATATACTCTGGGAAGGTTAGGGAAAGTTCCAAGCAGGGAGGAATCTTTGTAAACGCCGGGGGAGACACTGGTCAAGGAATCAACGGTTTGCTTGTTGGCTACAGAAGAGATGGTTGTCTTAGGGGAGGTCTGAGATTTTGGCTCATGATATGTCAACTGGTCAATGGTGACTATCTTTCCATTATGGGGGAAAGACATCTTGCGAAAGACTGCGGATGGGACAGCAGACATAGCATAGGTGTAGCTTCGCCCCAATAGAATGTTGTAATCTAGCGGGGCGTCGATGACTTCGATGACTTCAACGTCAGCATAAATTGATCTTCTGCATCGAGGTGATAGCACAATTACGAAACGGAGCCAATGGGCCGAGCATGACCGTCCACGCTCGAAGGGTGATCGTGGAAGGGGCCAACTTAGGGGATCCGAGTTGCTTCCAAACCGAATCGGACATCACGCAGGTGGATGCCCCCTCATCAATTATACACCGGGAAACGTTGGCGTTCCGGATTTTGACTGGGATTTGGAAGGCGACAGAAGGAGGGAGAGGAGGATGGTCCAATTGAGTGGCATCGAAAACAATCATTTGGTCATCAGCAGGATCTACAATGCCCACGGTAGATAGTAGAGCCTTATTTTGGGAGGGGCATGACTGGAGGAGTTCCAGTGTTGAAATGGCAGCAGGAGATTGTGCCAAATCATCTACTATGCTATACGAATGAGCAGCTCGACCAGAAGTAACATTTCGATGTAATGGTCCCTTAGGAATCTTTGGATGGACCTCAACTTTGGGTTGAGGGATATGTAAGGGGCCATTGGATGTCGAAAGAGGCTTCAGAGAACCCAAGAAGGAGACTGCAAGGTGACCGAGCAGAGGCTTTGGCATCAATGACCGAAGGTTTGAAGGTGAAGATCGACACGCGGTTAGGATCGAGTGTGATCATATGATCCGGTAATCGAGGAAATGCAAGGGAAGGGGGGCTGCCACCCGGCTATCTGCTGCTATAGCCACGAACTTTGGCTGAGGGAAAAGGATCAAGAATACAACTCGCTTTGGGTAGTGGCCACATTAGGAGGAGCATGAGGGGGAGGCGTGTTGTTTAGCCAAGTAATGTGGCTTGAGAAACTCACACCGCCGCATCTAGTAAGAGGGGACAATCGGGGTGTACGACCATAAACACCGCAACACCTAACAAGGCCATTTGTGCGAAGCGGCCTGTCCTACGTGGGGGTCGAGTGCCCCGTTGCCGGTTGGCGTTAGGGTCTACACCAGATCGGGGTCCACGGTACTGTGTGCGTACTTGGTTTGATTGCCTCTCCGCCTTCTTTGAGAAGAAGGGGGATTAGTCGCGCCCTGCTGTGCAAACACTTGCCCTGGAGGGGGATGTAGGTGCTGGTGCTGGGGTTGAGGAGGCAAGGGAGGAGGAAGCACATATGCTGGAGGAGCTGGCGCACCAGGCTGCGGATAAGGGTAATGGGTAGGTTGGGCAACATTGAGGTAAGCAGGAGGTTGGGAAAAAGGAGGAGGCATGCCGTATCCTGGATACATGCTACCGGGAGGGGGAAGAGTGCTGGAGGAGCTAGCCCCTCCCTGAGGGAGACCATAGCCCATAGGAGGTTGAGCGTACGGATGGGAAAGGGCTCCAACGATACCGTCGGCGGAATGAGATGCCCCCGGGGCATTAGCGCCTCCAGGCCTGGGGAGGTCAGGAAGAACGGTATAAACATAACCAGATTGAGCGTAGATCAGGTCATATTTCAAGGCTATTTGGAGGGCGGCTTCTTCAGTTTGAGGAAAATGAGAGGCGACATCCTTGCCGATGGAAGCCGGAAGGGTGCGAAGGAACCAATCCATATAAACCCGATCTTCGAAGGGAGGGGCTCGACATAAGCTCTGTCTTCTTCGCCATTCCTGAACATGGGTAGAAAGGTGGGTTGAAGAGGATTGCTTGAAGGAAGTTAAGAGCTCCGTGCCAGTGTCGTATCGGAGAGGGAGCTGGAAATAGGACAAAAAGGCCTGAGCAAGGGTCGCAAAGGTGGTATGGGAAGAGGTGGCTTGTTCAACATACCATTTGGAAGCTTCGCCGGTAAGCGTGCGTTGGAACAAACGAAGACGGATGGAGTCATTGGTAATAGAATTGGAGGAACACCACATGTGGAAAGATTGGACATGATTGGTTGGATCTTCACCAGCTTGGCCTTCGAATTTAGGATGTCGGAAGGGAGCTTGGTTGGCATGGCAAGCCAACCAACATCGTGGTGGATGGGGTCATTGATCAACTGATTGAAATCGGGGAGGCTGAGGCCTGCAATGTACGGCAACAATGGGGTGGCCGGAGTCGTTCCTGTGGCGGTTCCGCTAGTAGTCGGGCCGGCATTAGGGCCGGGAGAACCGCTAGCGTTAGGCCTTGGACCAGACATGGTGGTAGGGGGAGAACCAGGAGGAGAAGGGGAACCTGATGAATCAGGAGAGGAGTCGGAGTGCGGACTCGGAGGAGGACTGGCTCGACGACGGCGGGTCAGAGCAGGTCGATCGACCGGAAACTGAGGGTGAAGGCTAAGAAGTCTCCGGGAAAGGCGCCTTGGGGGCGCAATGACGACGGGAAGAAGGAAACCGACAGGGGCAGAAAGGGACAGAATCAATTAAGGTCAAGGGCAGGAAAGGTGCAGTGACAATTGATTTTAGAGTCTTTGCCAGGCGGTGTTAACCAGGCGCTTCTTCGCTTAGGTTCAGTGTGTGGTGTGCGTTAATTTTAATTTTTAAACCCTTTCCATTTTGAGAGCAAGAAAAAAGTGTGCTGCATAGCTGAAAATAAACCTACAGAGAACAGTATATAATGCTGAAATAACAGAAAAATAACAGCTACTTGTGCATCTATCTAACCCAAGAAGGCGAGTCTCTCAAAACTAATCTGAAAAGAAAGGGAAAAATCTAGGAAAAACACACGGAAAAGAGGCCAATAGATCTAAGGTCAAAAGGGACAGGGATCTAAAGGATAAAGCTGCTGAAAAGAGGTGCAGATCACAGCCAAAAGACAGAGGCAAGGTGGCTGGAAAAAGGAAGGAAATCAGCAAAATACGGAGGGGGAAAGGTGGAGGCCCTAAAAGTAGATCCAAGCAAATCTTCAGGAGGTGATTTGAGTGGTAGAAGAGCTGATTTCAATGGATCTGAAAGGGAGGTAACAGATCTGGAAAAAAGGAGGCTGAAGCTCTGAAAAACAGACGGCTGAAACAGCTAAAACTCTTCCACAAAAAGTGGAGGGTACTAAAGCCCTAGGGGGCTAGGTTCCCACTTAGATGAGTAAAAATAGATCAGAACTTGGTCAAGGTGGGCTGAGACAGAGGCTGGAAGACCTTGACAGAAGCTGCAGCAGAACCCAGAAAAATTGCAGAAAAATCACTGAAAAAATGGCAGGTCGCAGTTTCTGACCTGTTTTCAGTGCAGGTCACAGAAAAGGGGTAGAAAAGTGTGACCTGGAGGTCCAGGTCGCAGTTTATGGGCCAAAAAGTGTGACCCCCCGTTCCGGTTGTCTCGGCGGTAGATTTTCAGAAAAGTTGTCGTCTCAGTTGCGGCTGGTGTCGCTTACCTGCGCAATAGGGCCAGAAACACACGGAAGTTAGAAATTTTAATGTTTTAGGGTTTTATGTGAGAAAAACAACATAAAAATAGGAAAAATAAACAGCTTAAAAGAAACCCTAGGGTCTAAAGTAGCTGGATATGCAGGAATATGAAAAACGACAGCGGTCGTAATTTAAAACCCGTGTGGAGTCGTCATTTGTTAGTATGAATCCTTTGTCGAAGTGTACGAAAAAGGACCACTTTAGCTACGCATAACTAATAGCCCTAACAACAAAATTGGCTACCAATATCTTCAGATCTGCGGTTAGTTAGACATAAAAGAGCTGCAAAAAACCAGATCTATGCATGGAAAGACATTAAGCAGAAAAAGTAAGGGTTTGCTCCATATACCAATAGACAAGACAAGAACAATTTTTGAAAGAATTTTTATATTAATGGGGCACTTGGGAGGAAAACAAGAAGGTGTATCCAATTCTCCTCAGTGGGATGGGTTCTTGGAAGTCCTCAGCACTTCAGATCTAAGATTTCTCTCTCTTGTTGGTGTAGAAGACCCACACAAAGAATGGAACTCAAAGGGAGCTCACACAGCAAATGGCAGAAAAATGGTGACCAAGTGTATAGATCCAGAGTGATCTAATAGGCAACAAAAGGTGAAGAATGGTAGGAAAAATCCTCCTATTTATAACAAAATATTGGGTCATTCTAGATCTTGGTGCATGGGTTAACCAGATCTAGATCCACTTTTTATGGAATATTTTATTATATTTGTTTGAGGGAAAAGGTATTTGACTTGGGTCAAATCCCTTAATTTGTCAAAAATAAATAAATAAATGATTTATTTATCTTTTTAAGGAAGCGGTTAGAAGATAATCAAATAAATAATGATTTATTTAATTATTTAAGGAGGTGGTTGAAAGATAATTAAAAAAATAGTGATTTATTTAATTATTTGTGAGTGATTTGGTCATATTTAACAAGGAATATCATCTAAATAAGGTTTAAATGATTATTCCTAGAAATAATAAGATAAATAAAGGTTTATCTAATTAATTTCTTTGATTTTGGGTTAAACATGACTGGTAATAATAATTAAATTATGGTTTAATTAATTATTCCATGAGGAAAATCAAACAAATATGGGTTTGTTTAATATTTCCTTTTGGGGTTTCCTGTTTTAACATAGTGAAAGAAGTTTTACTTAGGGTAAAACTGGTCTTACATGGTGTACTTGGGTCCATCTAATGATAATAGGTTAGATGACCAAAAAATGGTGTAACACCTATGGACTATGAGAGAAACAACGATGAATGGCAAGATGAAGAATTTCCAAAAACTAGAAACTCACATTTTCCACTTACTCCTAATCCTAAGGACTTTGAGAGCAATAGTGATAATTGGCAGGATGAAAAAATTTCAGTGGATAGAGAGCCATAATTTCCACTTAGTCCTAATCTTAAGGATTATGAAATCAATAGTGATGAATGGTTGGATGAAAAAAATTTAGTGGATAGAGAGTCATAGTTGCCACTTAGACCTAATCCTAAAGATTATGAGAGCAATAGTGATGAATGGCAGGATGAAAAAATTTTAGTGGATAGAGAGTCACATTTGCCACTTACTCCTAATCCTAAGGGTTATGAGAGAAATAGTGATGAATGGCAAGATGAAAAAGAGAGTCACATTTGCCACTTACTCGTAATCCTAAGGATTATGAGAGAAATAGTGATGAATGGTAGGATGAAAAAATTCCAGTAAATAAAGTGTCGCATTTTACAGTTACTCCTAACCCTGTGGACTTTGAAAGCAGCAGTGATGAAGAGGCTGAAGAAAATCCAATAAATCGAGAGTATCAATTTCCACTTACTCCTAATCATATCAACTATGGGAGCAGTAGTGACAAAGGTCGAGATGAAGAATTTCTAATTATTCAAGAGTCACAATTCCCACATATTCCTAATCCTATGAACATTGAGAGCAGCAGTGATGAAGGGAAAGATAAAGATGGTGAATAATATCCTCCAATTCAGTATTTCAAAACCACAGATGATGGTATTGAAAATTTTCATGCCACCGAAGATGGTAATGAATATTTTTCAAACAATGATGGTGGTGAATTTCCTAACTATATTGCAAATGATCATAGTAAGAATAGTATTCCTCCTAATGATCATGGAAATGCTTGTTCAGAGAATGATGAAATGATAGAGATGTTTCCAGCTAATATTGTTTCTAGGAGTAGGACTAGACCTTTTCGTATCAATCGAAGATGTTCTAGTTACACATAGGGTAGAGTAGTATATATCACGAGAAGAATTTCTATTAGTGAGCTCATTTCAAGTGACTGTTGTAAAAAGGATTGCTTGAAACATATGGATTTCAAATTTGCTTTAGTGAAAAGGAAGAACTATTTGTCAATGAATAAATTCATGCAGGATTCGTATTTAGTGGGGTGCATGCAATCTACACTGGCAGGTTATGATTATCATATTGGGTCTTTATTTCTCTATAGAAAGGCTTTAAAAATGATTCATTCAATTGGAAATTTTCTTCTGTCAAGAATCCAAGACAATTTGAAAAAGGATCCTACATATTATTCAGAAGTTAATCATAAACGAGAGTTTGGGTCACTAGAAAACACTGCAATTTCATGGCTGCAAGACTTCTTTTCAAAACATGGAGAGTGTATGCCAAATAGAGATACAATACATATTCCAAATAATTTCTCAAGACGAGAAATCTACAACTTATATAAGGAATATGTAGAATGTGTTGAAGGAAATGGTCATTTTATTACATATCAATATTTAGTGTAGATATGGAGGAGAGAATTCAAAAATGTTCGTATTCCTAAGAAGACAAGGATGGGGGTTTGCAGTACATGTGCTTCTCTAAAATAAAAAAGGGATAAAGGTCAAGGAGCAGAAAGAGGTAAGAATTCATAACATTATTCTTTTAAATTGTATAGTGATCAACTATGAAAATGCATTTATTAATACGTTTATTTCATGTTATGTGTAGATTCCATTGTTAAAGCCCTTGAAGAGCATCGTGAACAACAAAAAAGTGAAAGGAAGAAGTTTTACAAGCATTGAAATAAGTGTTATGATAATCCAAATAAATATTTGGGTTTTATAATTGATGGTATGGACCAGAAGAAAACACTTCTACCACATTTTTTTTGCACACCCAAAAATTTGCAAGAGGAAACTTTTATCCAGCTTCACTTGGTCAGTTGTATGGTATTCAATGGGAAAATGTCACCAAGAGTTTACTTCACAGCTCCAAATATTCACAATGATGGAAATCTAACAATAACCATAATTCATGATGTGCTTTCTCATTGGGGTGGTAATCTTCCTGAAATTTTGTATCTACAATTAGACAACACTTGTCATGAAAACAAAAATCAAATTGTTTTTGGATATCTAAACATGCTTGTTGAATTGAGAATTTTTCATAAGGTAAAGGTTGGTTTCCTTCTTGTTGGGCACACTCACGACCATATTGATCAAATGTTTAGTCGTTTTTCAATAGCATTGAGGAGGAATAATGTTGGGAGCTTTCCATCATTAATTGAATGTATTAAGAATTCATATGTGTCGGCACCTATTTTTCATGTGTTAGAATAAATTGTTGACATGCAAAGGTTTATTCTTGGCTTGCATGGTCAAGAGAAATGAATTGAACAACTTAATGACATTATCTTCCAACATAAATTTCGTATCAAACAAATTGATGTGAAAACACTTATATGTGGCAAGAGGTATTCAACAACTACAGAATGGGCGCCATCATCAAGTTTGGAATTTTTTACGTTCATTCCAAATCATCCAATATTTGCGTCAAATATATTTTTATTACAATCAGTTGGTGAAGTTCATAATTCACAAAGGCAAAATAGAGATATATATTATTCTGAATGCCTGGAAGAAATTAAAAAAACCATTAAATATACATATGCGTACTTTGATGTTGTTGATTCAGTTTGGTGGGAGTCATTTTTCAATGATCAGAGTGATATCCTTTAAAGACCAGCAAATGAAGATATGCTTTTGAAGGTTCCATTTATTTGGCCACAAAATGTGTTAAATGAACAAGAGGAAACAAACATTCTTGAACAATAACAATCACATGGTATTATTAATTCTACACGGGTGGAGGAAAGAGAAATGTATATTGGTTACAGAAAATCTCATGCACAACGTGAAGCCATGGAATACCTTTACAGAGGTTCAGTACAGGATATTAAGGAGGGTTTCAGATCACAGTCTTAGCAAATGAATATCCACATGGCTATCCATTCTGGGTTGCCAAGGTTATAAAGGTGATTACAGAAAATGAGGATGTTATAGGTGTTGAAGTACATTGGTATGCCACAAACACAAACCCATTCAATGGTGTGTACGAGCCAGAGATGGTAGTTGATAAAAAAATTGGCGAAAAGAGAAAAATAAAGGGTACAAATATAAATCATCGCCGCAAAGACCTCTTAAAATTGGAGGAAGTTGACATACTTGTTTATGACTCTAATTTAACAAAGAGAGGAACTCTTCACTCCGGGACGATAGAGATTCTTAAGAGGTTGCTACCATAAGAAACATTGTTGAGATGGTAGTCTGTTGAACCCAGTCGTAGATCTACAATAATTTTGAAACCTCAAGTGGTGGGCATGTATGTTGACTCAGATGGAGCACTAGTTGATGAAAGAGAAGAATATGGAACATCTTCATCTGCATCGAGTCATTCATCTGAAGATGTGAAGTCTGATGGTGTGCAAGAAAATATCAGTGATTTTGAATAATTATGTAAGACAATTGATATAAATGATGTTTTCATTGAGCAATGAAAATGATAATTTAATTTATGAGTCATTTTTATGTTTTTTGGATTATATGTTTTAATTATGCTGAACTCATGTGTCTAAAATATTGACAATGCAATAATAACTTGGAGAAATAATTTATGTTTCATTGAGTTATTTTAGTTATATAATTTGTTCATAATATCATGGTTGAAACATTTTGTAAAGTTCATATTTTTTAATTCTATGGGTGAAAATTTTGAAACATTATGGTTGAAAAAAATGAGAATTTTAGGGATTGTTAGTGTCATGATATTAGATGTTAAATGACATGTATAAAAATTATTAGAATTTTAATGTGTTTAAATTCTCATTATTTTATATTTAACGCCATTACTAAAAGTAGGTTGAAATTGTACCTGGAAAATAAAAATGGTATTCTAGCACCAACCATTGTATTTTGGCATATGAAAATTGGTTTTACTGCCATATTTTAAAAATGTTGCAAATTTACACTAAAAATAATAAAACCTTGTTCTAGAATACACCCTTTTTGTTTTTGGGTCTCTTTTCATGTTTTTTAGGGTTTTTTTGGCTAGAGTTCTCATTTTCAGTTTATAGTTCCCGTTTCAAAGTTTAATTTGTTTACAGCAAACTCCCGATCATAGACTTGTATTCAGTCTAATTTACTAGCGGTGTCTCATCTTCTTTGCACAGTTTTCAACCTATAACCATAGGTCTGTTCACTAGCTTGCAGTCTTCCAGCCCGAAATTATTTAGAGTTTCTTGGAGATATTTGGATTGGGAGATAAACACTCCTTTTTCTGACTAAGATATTTTCAATACCAGGAAGAAATATATATCTCCAATCAAGGAAATTTCAAACTCTGTATGCATACGTTTTGCAAATTGCTGCCCCAGTTGTTCCATATCACTGTCAAATATTATGTAATCCACATAGACTACTACAGTTAGCATATGGTGGCCTTTAGATTTTATTTATAATTTTTTGTCAACAAATCCCTTTTTACAGCCTTGTTGTTGAAGGTATTGATCCAACCTTTCATACCACACTCTGGGAGCCTGTTTGAGTCCATATAAGGCCTTTTTCAGCTTGCACGCAAACCCTTCATCTATGGTGAGCATAAATCCTTCAGGTTGCTCAATGTAAAATTATTCTTCTATATCTCCATTGAGAAATGCAAACTTCACATCCATATGATATAATTTTTATGTTCTTATGACTGGAAAAGGAAAGAAATATTATGATAGCTTCCAATCTTGCTACTGGTGCAAAATTTTCCTCATAATCTACTCCTTCTATTTTGGCATAACCTTTGCATACCAACCGTCCCTTGTTCCTGACTACTTGATCCAAATCATTTAGTTTTTTTTTGAAATATCATTTGGTCCCAATGAAAATTTTCTCCTTAAGTATTGGAAAAATCTCCCAAGTGTCATTATTTTCAATTTGGTATAGTTCTTCATTCATAGATTTCACCCAGAACTTGTCCTCACTTTCTTGGTTGAGATCCTTGCATTCAATATGGGATAGCATATCCATATTTTCACAACTTAAATTTCCAACAAGTTTCCTCCTAGTCTAACCACCGTTCATTTGATCTCAAAGTATCTGACTCTTAGGATGTTCTTTTTGTACATACCTAGAAGGTGTTTTTTGCCTTGAAGTTATGCTTGACTCCTTTCTTTCACTATTTGATCATGTTTCTTCTTGATCTGAATACCTCATATAAGGAATAACTTCACCATATAAGTTTATATTTCTTATAGAGGACTCATATTGTGCAGTCATCCCATCTACTATAACATAATTAAATCCTAAATATTACTTGTATGCTTGTTGTAACACTTAAATCCTTTGCTTTGAATGGAGTACCCAAGCAATATTCCCTCATCAGCACGAGAGTCAAACTTTCTAGGATTTTTATCATTCCTTTGGATAAAATACATACTCCCAAACACTTTGAGGTGTTTAAATGATGCATGTCTCCCCTTCCATAACTCATAGGGATTTTTATCAATATTCAGTCTTAGATGAGTTCTGTTAGACAAATACACTTCTTTCTTAAAGGTTTTCTCCCAGAAGATGAGACATGTTTCCGTTTATATCTAAAATATAGTCTCCAAAGCCATTTCCTGAATAGTTTGTTCTTTATTTTCCCTCACCGTCCATTTGTTGTAGTGCCTGTACCATCAATATTTTCCTGATGCTATGCTTTGACATACTGTTGTTCAAATTATTTTGAAATTTATTCTCCTCCTATGTTTGAACTTAAGCATTTGATATTCAAATATTTCCCATTTTCTGTCTCCACAGCCTAGAATTTTTTTGAAATGTTTGGAATGA
The DNA here is from genome assembly GCA_034641835.2 of Pinus albicaulis. Taxonomy (NCBI): domain Eukaryota; kingdom Viridiplantae; phylum Streptophyta; class Pinopsida; order Pinales; family Pinaceae; genus Pinus; species Pinus albicaulis. The sequence goes on along the minus strand of CM076581.1, from coordinate 1,285,086,052 downwards.
TTCTTGTTGCATCAGAAATACCAAAGAGTTATTTCTCTATGATCTAGTGTCTCATTAGATCAACAAATAGATAGAGACAATACTAATGAGACAAAATATATCCCAATACCATATTATCATCACGTAGCATGCAACAAATTTTAAACTATGAGGAAGAGAAATGGAACATTTCCTCCTCACAGATTGGGGAAGGATCTTGAGTTCTTAGCAGAATCCTCGTGCTCCACTCAAGCGATATGGTTCATCTACACTTGATATAAACACCTACACACAACTACAAACACTCAAGGATGACAAGTGATCTTCCTTGAAAGATTGATAGATCAAAAACAATATAAATTGATTACAAGATCTGCTAAAAACATAATCATGTAAGGGAGAGAACATAAATCTTCATTAATCATATAAAATGTTACAACTCTTTATACATTTTCTTCCACGTTTCCTCTCTGTGTTCGGTGGAGTTTCCCCCTCTCTGACTAATATGACCTCAAGACAAAGTATGTCTCTCAATCTCTAAATAAAGGTAGCAGCATATCGATATAATTCCCACTCTCTCCTCTCCCTTTCATCTTGGTGAGATAATATAGGTTTATTATATCCTTTGGGAGAATGTATATAAGCACCTAGGGGCTTGAGAAGTTATGAAATTTATACAATAATGGACCCCTAGCCAACTCATACACAAGTGGGTTAAATTGATCTCCTTGGAAATGAAAAACTCTAGAAAATTTTTTCACAATTCTGAGTTTTTTCTCAATTATATCAATTATGAAATAATTATTATCTCATAATTATAATAATTTGGAAAAATAATTATGATAAATTCCTCAATTATGTAATTTCACCCTTTTAACATGGGATAAATCTCACATAAGTAAAAGAAAAGGTGGAAAGAGGATGTGTTTTAGCCAACAGCTAAGGTAAGTTGAACTTGGGTTTCTCTCACTATAATGGAGTGGAAAATAGGGGTATAACAGATTCCCCCTAATGTATGAGGTCAGAAGAGAAACTGATGGCCAAAATGCATTACAATAAAGCTCATAGGTCAAAATAGGAGGAAGAATACAAATCCAAGAATCCAAATCGGAAGACACCAAATTTTGAAGTCTCATATGTGCTGATAACTTCCCTGAGGTGGGCATACCCATGCTTGGTCATAAGAGGATGTTGAACATGGCTGGAAAAACATACATTGTGGATCCATGACATGAAATGATAGAACATGGCCACAAAGACATACACAATGGATCCATGTAACTCAACAGATAGAGCATAGCCACCATCAAATGCAATGTGGATATATGTCACAACATACGTCCGTAGGACTATGGACACATGATAGACAGAGAATTGTCTCAAGATAGTCCTCAAAGTACATAAATGATACATAATTCCAACGCGGCCTAGGAAGGATGCCATATAATAGTGATATGTCCCTAACCAAGGGTCTTCGACATAACCCCAATGGTACGAATATACATCATGTGAATATATGAGCTAAGGTCAAACATGGTAGAAACTTCTTGATTACCGACCAATGAGGAAAACTAGAAACAGGCGTGATGGAATCCACCAATGAGGAAAATGAACCCCAAGGTACCGAGTACAATCCACTAAGTGTGAATAAATGAGCTAACGTCAAACACCAGTGAACTCGACCAATCAGGAGCTAATGATGTAAACCCACTGTCGTTCACGAGGAATCTTGCCACTAAGATATGAAAGCTCCAAGGTACTACCGGTTCCTAGATCAAGCTCTTGGATAATGAGATGAAGTCGACGTGAGAATATCTGTTGAACAAGGGCCTTAATGCATCCCCCATCAATCGACATGGAACAAACCAGGATGATGTGATGTATGGATGAAGTCATGAAGCGATGAAGTACAACTGACACAAGCATGGCCAACTCAAAAAGGTCAGCAGGCTACTATAGATGGTCGACACAAGCTAAGACTTCCCTTGAACACATAACAGCATGACACAAGAGTGACTTGGCAGCATGAATAATGAGAACCATGTGATATCATGCAACGATACAGGAGGCATTGAGTCATTCTCCATATGACTGGAAGAGTAACTAGTTGGAGGAGTAAAGAGACTCATATGAATGATACGGCTCCTAGGCAAGCTAAAACCCAACTATAAGATAATGAAGCAGTCAGGTGCCATGTTCAAGGGCAACACGACTAACATTTTCATGTTGATTAGTAATTGAAATAATGTTCCCTACCTTCTCTTTTTATAAGTTACTTTTTCGTAAAGCTTTCCCCCAAGCCCGAAAAAGAGATAAGCATATACAAGGTGGAACCTCCTAGCCACAATAGACTAGGGTATTTATTTTTTGTAACTAGTCTATCCCATTTCGGAAAAGGGTTAAAATTATATTGGGTGGATGACCCTTTAGGTACATTTACGAGTGTGAAGGATACAAGTTCACTCTGTAATCTTTTCTAATTTAAGGAGTCTAAAAAGAGCCTAAAGGAAACTCCTCCTAGAGGAACAAGTGGTATAAGGGATAGAAAATGGTTCCGTTAATGGTCAAAATTCTCATTGTAGAAATTTATTAATACTGATAGTATTATAAGATTCTCCTGATCTAACAAATTAATCTTATGTTAAATACAGAATCCTTCCACTTAATTCTTTGCGGAAATTAAATCTCCAATTGCAAACACATGAAGAAAATCAATCGCACATAAACACAATTGTTTAACGGGAAATATTAAAGCTACAAACCCCAACTATCATTTATTATGTATATCAATGGATCATGTAATAATATCATACAAAGCTTAGTACATCAAGCTCTCAGTACAATCAACAATCATTACACACTGTCATGTAGAAATTTGCACCTCTGTGGCACCAATTTCTTGCCACCTGACAGCATGCGTCCACCGCGCAATCCCTGCTGAAGAATACCCCTAAATGACTTAGAATTTGCCTTTCCTTGACTGTGTAATCCTCATTGGCATCTCTAATGTGTGCCAGATTCATTGAATGCATCACTATAGTCACAATAGATATTCCATCTCACCCTTTCACCTATCTCTCCATTGGGTCTCCACTGGAACTGACATGCAAGTAGTTAACTGTTGTAATTGTTTAGTTGCAAGTGAGTCTCTAGTTGTGAATTAATTAAATAATTAATTCACTAAACTCTCACTAGTGTATCTTTAGTTAGAACTAGATACAACTAGAACAACTGAGTTTAACTCACTTAACTGAGTTAAAGTGAACAAAAATTGCCATAACTACTCTTCCAACTCTGTCACAACTTTTCCACTTCAGTTCTAAATGAGTCCTCCATGCATGAGTCACCAACCACCCTAGGAATTGTGTAATTCCTTCAGCCCACTGATTTTCCAAATTTTTTCACTAAAATAAAGTGCTCCAAGAGAATAAGTTGATAATTATTGTCGGATTATTATTAAGGGCTAATAATAATCGACATGCATCTATTTTTAGATTAGCGATCTATAAATATACTTCACCCAATCTTCTAAAAACATAATCTCATCTATTTTTCACATTTGACCAACCATCTACAAATAGCATCCTGCAACTTATAGAATATTCTCACCATGTCTAAAAATAGACACACCTAAAAATAGCCTACAGGCCCCACTTAGTTAAGGTGCTTAATTTTCACTAAGCTCATCATCTTATTGAATCTCAACACTCCCTCTCAACAAGATAGGGATTATCCTTCACCCCTATCCTACCTTTATGGTATTCGAATTTGCTCCTGTTGAGCACCTTCATCAAAATATCTGCATCCTGATCTTCCATAGGAATGTACTGAAGCAACATGATCTTCCGCTGCACACAATATCTAATATGATGATACCGAGTATCTATATTCTTAGATATATAATGAAACATAGGATTAATAAAGAGTTTAATGCAACTCTAATTATCACAATGTATCATTGTAGGATCTAAATTAGAACTTAACAACCAGACTAGGATCTTCCTCATCCAAATAGCCTCACATGCATCTTGACTTGCTGCCATGTATTTTGCTTCCGCTAAATTGAGTGCCACAAATTTTTTTTCCTACTTTACCAAGAAGCTACTGTAGATCCGATACTGAAAACCCCTCTTGATGTGCTCTTTCTTTCCGTTGGGCCGCCTGCCTAGTCTGCATCCGTGAAGCCATGCAACTTCACTTTATCGGTATGTCTGTACCATAAGCCATACACAGATGTGCCCCTGAGATACCTCAGGACATGCTTGCTTACCTTCCAAAAGAGCTTGGTAGGCTTAACCATCGCTTGACTAAGCTGGTTCACCACATAGCATATGTCCGGTATTGTATTAACTAAATACATGAGCGAACCCACCAACTGTCGATAAACAATGGCATCCACTACCTCTGCCGATGTAGCATCCTCTTTCCTCCAATTTCCTGGAAGATGAGTATCCATGGGCTTGCAGTCCTCCATGTGAAACTTACCAAGTATCTCCTGAGGATACTTGCCTTGAGACACAAACAGTTCACCTTCTCGCTACCATATTTCCAATCCAAGGAAATAATGAAGGAGGCCCAAATCCTTCATCTCAAACTCCTTTGCAAGATCTGCCTTGCATGAGTGTATCAACTAATCATCACCCATTAGTATTAAATCATCAACATAAAGAACAATGATTAAAATCTTACCCTCCAACACAATTTGGTACAGGTTTGCATCTGCCTCACTCTTGGTGAAGCCAAGTCCAGTGAAATAGTTGTTGATTCGAGTGTACCAAGCACGTGGTGCTTGCTTCAGCCCATACATCTCTCTTTTGAGTCTAAACACATGCAACTCACTGTTGAAGATCTCAAATCCTTTAGGCTGCTCAATGTACACTTCTTCCTCAATGATCCTATTAAGGAACACAGTCTTCACATCCATCTGATGGATGTGCTAACCCATCTGCGCTGAGAGAGCAAGGATGGTCCTTATGGAAGAATACCGTGTGACAGGTGCAAAGGTTTCTTCATAATCAATCCCCTCGATCTGTGAGAATCCTCGGGCAAAAAATGTTTCCTTATACTTCTCGGTACTCCCATCAGCAACTTTCTTTACCTTGTAGATCCATCTTGAACCTACTACTGATTTACCAACTGGCCTTGGAACAATATCTCAAGCATTTTTTCTGACAATGGAGTCATACTCCACCATGGCATCTACCCATGTGGGTTCTTGTGCTGCTTCTTCAAAAGAAGATGGCTCTATCATGATACACTTCCTCATAAGAGCCATGTATCCAGTAAATCGGTCAGGTGACTGTCTCTATCTGCGCTATGATGTAGGGACTCCTACATTCTGTGCTGCATCAAGATTCAGTCTCTCAGCTTCTCTGGTATGCCTTCTACCTGTTCTGATGTTTGGCTCTACATCAGTGGACTCCTCCACTCCATGATTCTCCTCCTATGGCTGATCCACATCTAGAGGCTCATCTTTGGGAGCAAGTAGCTCCTCCTCTGCATGCAAGTGTAGCTCCCTCTCAAGCGACAACTTCATGGCTTTCACCTCATTGAATTTTATATCCCGTCGCACCACGGTCATCTGACTATTTGGAAAATACACACGATAATTATGGGGTGTTTCTGTGTACCCCACAAATATCCCAACTTCTGTAGTTAGCTCCAGCTTCTTCCTGGCATCTTTTGTCACATGAATGTAAATAGATGAGCCAAAAATCTTCAAATGAGAAATAGTAGGCTTCCTACCAATAAAAGCTTCTTCAGGTGTACTCATGCCAAGTACTCTATGAGGAGATAAATTTTGCACATAAATCGTAGTGTTGCATGCTTCCTCCCACAAGTGCATCGGTAGGCCCTGGTCATGCAGCATATCTCATGCAACACCCACGATCATTCTATTCTTCCTCTCCGTGACCCCATTCTGCTGTGGTTTATGAGGCGCTATGAGTTCTCTTCGAATTCCTTCTTTGCTACAGAATTCTTTGAATTCATTCGAGATATATTGACCACCATTATCGCTCCACGGATCCTTCATGTGCTTCCCCAACTCCTTCTCCACCAATGCTTTAAACTCATAGAAATTTGAGAATTTTTTGCTCTTCTCCTTCTTGAAGAAAATCCAGCATCTACGAGAATATTCATCAATGAATATAACATAATACATGTGTTTTGTTGTTTAAGCAACCGAGAAAGGTCCACACAAGTTTGTGTGAATTCTCTCTAGGATCACCGAAGCACAGTTCTCCTTCTCATGAAAGGTGGTCTTCACAAACTTACCCATAGTACATCCCTTGCACCGATCTGACTGCGCAAGAGTACCCTTGGGAAGTCTAGTAGAAATATGCTGCAAAATATTTAAGGCACTATGGTGAAGATGGCCAAATCTCTTGTGCCATAATTTTCCCTCATCCCGGCTCACCACTTCTTCTGCTTTGCCCATCATTGCAACGCAGCCATCTACCTCCAGCTTGTAGATATTCTTAACTTGAATCCTTATCCTCTTGGTTTGACCCATTGTTTTATCTCGCAGGAAGGCTTTTCCCTCGCTGAAAAAAACGTCATAACCTTTGTCCTCCATGTAGAAATTTGCTGAATAATGATTAATTATCCACCGAGACTATCCTGATCACATACAATTCAAATTTATATGCAACACATAATCTCTTCCACTCAGATCATCAAATATGCTGAAATAAAACAAGCGATAACACATCAAATCATCATACACATTAACACAATATGTATGGGGAAATCTTATAGCTGAAAAAAAAAAAAACCCCGCAGCTACTGTGTATATTACATTGAGAAATTGAGCAACAAACTCGCATAATACTCCTCACAAGTACTCGCATTTTCTCATAAAGTTACACAAACTAGCTCAGTTTTGAACAGGTTACTGGTTCAAAACTCACCGCCAATTGCCTTGCCTCTATTGCGCAATCTAGGCCTGTCTATATAGAGATCCAAGGTTCGAATCTCCTTGGCTTGACAACGCAATCATCATGGGCAATTTCTCCAAGTGTGGTGCAAATCTCATGCACAACTGATGTCGCCACTGATAGCTAACTCCACCCTTTCATCTACCTCTTTCACTGGTCTCCACTGAACTGATCATGCACTGTAGTGAACTGATGTGTTATTGAGCTGAATAATGAGTTACTAATTAATGAATTAAATAATATTTAATTCACTCCACTCATAACTAATTGATTAGCTAGTTAAACTAATCTCAACCAGTTCAACTAAAATAAACAGAACACAACTCCACTAGCTGTCTCATTAACTCCACCAAACTTCTGCCACTGAAGTCCTAACTGAAGTCAACCATGCATGATGCCATCAAAACCTTGGGAATAGCGACCCTCTGGTTACATGGTTGAGCCACTTCCAAGGCTCGAACTGAAGTGCACCAAGAGAGTAAACTGCTGTTTAGAGTCCAAATATTATTAAGGGTAAATAATATTTGACTTCCCTATTTTTAGGATAGGCAGTCTAAATATAGACTTCAACCTATAGGTCAAAAAATAGAGGTCCATATATTTTTACCAACATGACCAATACCCCAAGAATAACATACTGCAACCCCTGGACCATGCTCCATATGTCTAAAAATAGACATAGTCTAAAAATAGACTTTGCGCCAGAATTTTCCTGCGGGCCCACTTAGTGAAGGCGACTTCATTTCACTAAGCTCCATCATCTTGCTGCATTCTCAACACTCCCTCTCAGCAAGATATGGATTATCTGCAATCCCTATCCTGCCTCTGTGGAATTCGAACTTGCTCCCGGTGAGCGCCTTCGTCAGGATGTCGGCATCCTGATCCTCCGTGGGAACATATGAAAGCATCATGATTCTCCGCTGAACACAATCTCTGATATGATGATACCAATCTGTGAAGCCATGTTGCCTCAACTGATCCTCCTGTCTGTACCATGAACCATATCCCGATGTGCCTCTAATATAGCGCAATACATGCTTTCCTGCCTTCCAAAAGAGCTTGGTAGGCTTAACCATAGCTTGCGAAAGCTGGTTAACTGCATAGCATATATCGGGTCGTGTATTGACCAGATACATAAGCGACCCCACCAACTGTCGATAGACAGTGGCATCCACTACCTTTGCTGAAGCAGCATCCTCCTTCCTCCAACCACCAGGAAGAGGAGTGTCAACAAGCTTGCAGCCTTGCATGTTGAACCTCTCCAGAATCTCCCGGGCATACTTGCCCTAAGAAACAAACAGTCCTCCGCTGCGCTGCCAAATCTCCAATCCCAGGAAATAATGAAGGATGCCCAAGTCCTTCATCTCAAACTCTCGTGCAAGATCCTCCTTGCATGAAAGTATCAACTGCTCATCGCCAGTCAAAATCGGATCATCTACATACAGTACGATGATCAACAGCTTCCCCTCCACCACAATCTGGTACAGGTTTGGATCTGCCTCACTCTTGGAGAATCCAAGCCCGGTGAAGTAGCTGTCTATTCGAGTGTACCAAGCACGAGGTGCTTGCTTCAGCCCGTACAGTGCTCTCTTGAGTCGGCACACATGCGACTCACTGCTGAAGATCTCAAAACCTTCAGGCTGCTCTATGTACACCTCCTCCTCAATAACTCCATTGAGGAACGCAGTCTTCACATCCATCTGATTAATGTGCCACCCCATCTGCGCTGAGAGAGCAAGGATCGTCCGTATGGAAGAGTACCTTGCGACAGGTGCAAAAGTCTCCTCATAGTCAATCCCCTCGATCTGTGAGAAGCCACGGGCGACAAATCTCGCCTTGTACTTCTCCACACTCCCGTCAACCGCCTGCTTCACTTTGTAGATCCATCGCGAACCCACCACTGATTTCCCCACCGGTCTTGGGACAATCTCCCATGCACTGTTCCTGACGATCGAATCATATTCTTCGATCATGGCATCAACCCACGCGGGTTCCTCCACAGCTTCCTCAAAAGAGGATGGCTCCGTCACAACACATTGACTCACAAGAGCCATGTATCCAGTGTACCGATCCGGTGACTGTCTCTGTCTGCGCTGTGCTGTAGGTGGTCCTACAACCTTCTCTGCATCCCGAGCCAGTCGCTCAGCTTCTATAGTGCGCATGCGCCCTATGATGGTTGGCGCTGCATGGGTGGTTTCTTCCACCTCCTGAACCTCCTCTTGTGGCTGATCCACATCCGGAAGCTCCTCCTTAGGAACTAACAGCTCCTCATCTGCATGCAAGTGTAGCTCCCTCTCAAGCGAACACCGCATGGCTTTCTCCTCCTGAAATTTTATATCCCGTCGCACAACAGTCTTTCGACTGTCTAAAAAATACACCCGATAGTTGTGAGGTGTATCAGTGTACCCCACAAATATTCCAACCTCAGCAGTTGGATCCAGCTTCCTTCTCGCATCCTTCGTCACATGCATGTAGACAGGAGAACCAAAAATTCGCAAATGGGAAATATCAGGCCTCTTGCCAGAATAAGCCTCCTCCGGTGTACTCATGCCAAGAACCTTGTGAGGACAACGGTTCTGCACATACACTGTTGTATTGCATGCCTCAGCCCACAAGTGAAGGGGTAGGCCCTGATCATGCAACATCGCCCGTGCAGCACCCACGATAAATAAGGCATGATAAATACTCACATAGCACACCAAACCAAAAGGGGTAAAAACATCACACTTTTATGTACGATATGTACAAGAAACCCACAATCTAGTAGCTCATGCTAATGTGTGCCCATAGAGGGGCACATGCCAATGGTTTCTATACACAAACTCATAGAGGGTAAGGGGACCATATGGTTCATCAATGTGGGGCCGCAGCAAAGGAAATCAAGTTGCCTAATCCATAAAGGTTAACCATGCCAAGGACATTCTAACATATTCGTTCCCTCAAAATTAATTGGAGGATCAAGACATAAAGGACGTACGATATTCTAATCAACAGGCAGTAAGGAGTTGGATAATTCATTGCCAAGTTCAGTAGGAGAAGCCCAAGACTTCAATCAGTCCAAGGGTGGAACTTCCAAGGAACACCAAGGAGGTGTCCCCTCGGTCAATTCAAGATTTATGTTTCCAAGCTCTGCTTGTTCCGAATAGGGGGGACTAGAGGCAAAAAGATGAAAAACCTCCCTATGATTATCAATGCATATATCCATGACCTCCAAGTTGACTAATTAGGGAGGCTCATCATCAAGGGAGACATTTGGAACAAGCAGAGGGGTGGCATGTTTGGGAAAAAGAACCTGATCATATTCCATATTGGATGGAGTTTCTGACCAGCATCAGGAGGTATTGATGGGACTTTCGGAGAGGAAATCTCTGCCACAATAGGGGGAGGAGGGTGCTCACTAGATTGATCAACTTCCATAGAATCAAATGACACCACCCAAGGATTAGGGGGTCTATGGTGTCCACAGGCGCCGGAAGAGATCATATGCATAGGATTTTTCGAAGAGGATGAAGGAATGTTGGGCAGTGCTAATTGAGTAAATACCCCAATAAGAGAGAATATTTTAAACATGCCCGCCCCAACACTCTGATACTGACCAAGGTCGTTTCCAATAGGTGTAACTGATTTCCCCATAGTGTAAATTTGGGTTGATGGCACACAATAGTCAAGTTTAATGATAGTGATAATATTTCCTTCATGAGGAAACCAAAGTACATCGAATATGGATGAGACCATTGCGTTCATGGCATAAAACCATCTAAGGACAATGAGCAGGTTATAGTCCAAAGGAGCATCGATGGCTTCAACATCGACATAGACAATTTTCCCTCCTAAATCAATGGAAAATTTTGGAAGAACCCCCTTGGGTATAAAGTTGTTTTCGTCAAAGTATTGTACAGTGGTGTTGGACGTGACGAGTGTCAGAGAGCCAAGAGCCTTCCAACATGATATTTACATAGCACATGTGGAAGAGCCCTCATCCCCCAAAGTATGATGGATATTCTTCTTAAAGATACGCACAATAATTTGGAAAAAAAATTGATGTGATAGACAAGGAGTCAACATTGAAAGCAATGAGACTAGAGTCAGATAAATAAACTCCATCGATGGCAGACAACAAGACTTTGTGTTGTTGAGGACATATTTTCCAGACCTCTAAGGTAGACATGGCACAAGGAGTCTGGGAAATATCTTCAAAAATATTGTAATGCTGAGCAACCCTAGCAGAAGGATTGTGTGTCGTCTTATGGAGAACACCCTTGGGGGGATGAAAAACAAATTCCAGAGGCTTATCCAAGGTAATAGGTCCAGTGGAACTATGTGGAGCTGGCGAGTCCTTAGAAGGATAACTCAACTCAAGAACATCATAGGATTTGGACCGCATAGTCCCATTTACATCTTCCTTTCACATGAAGACAGATGAACTATGAGGAGGATGGGAAGATGACCCCTCATTTCCCCCTTGTGGAGGTCGAGAAGGTTGAGTAACCATCTATTTTTGAGGTTGTGCGGGGAATGGATGAGTCAAAATAGTAGGTTTTTAGTATACGGTGGTGAAAGAAGCCTATGGACTTCATCCATTCGAGGACACTCATGAGTAAGGTGATCACCTTGAAAAAATTTACAAGGTAACTTGACTTTCCAGCGACGCCTACTGGTGCCCCCTCCTTGACTTTGAGGATTGGTTTAAGGCTCCTGAGTAGTTTGATTCTGTTGTTTATTTCTCTTATTATTCTTTTTTTCTTACCACCAAATTGAGGTTTGTTGTTTCGTTGAATGGACTTCACCGTGAGAACATCGGTGGACTGCTTAGGACGGGGTGCTTTAGCAGAGCCAGATGCACTTGTTGGGGCTTGATATGTAACAACAAATTTCCAAAGGTAGGCAACAAGTTGGCTCATGGAATCAGAAACAGACCCAATCACACCATCGGCGTGTCAGCCATGAACTGGTTTAGAAGGGTGAATAGAAGGTCTTGGGGCACTCAACAACACTTTGTACAACATACCTGACTATGAATAGATGAGATCCAACTGTTGGGCAACTAAAATGGCTTGAACCATTTACGTGAAATTTCATCAGATAATTTGGTTCTCGATAACCTCTTGCGACAACGCCACTCATGAATGTTATCAGAAATTAGCATAGCATCATCTTGTTTAAATTTTGACAAAATGTAAAAATCTAGATCATACCGAGTATGCAACTGGAAATGTGTCAAGAAAGTTTGAGCCAGGGAGGAAAATTCACCATAGGATGCAGTATCTAACTCAATATAGCATTTTTTAGCATCCCTAGTTAATGTTCATTGGAACAAACGAATTTTAACATAATCATATACCAAAGAATTATATGAGCACCATAAATGATAGGTGGTAATGTGAGTGGATGGATTCTCCCCAGGCTTCCCTTCAAACTTGGGAATATCTTATGGTAACTTGGCGGGCATGGGTGGCCACAAGGGATCATGATAGATGGGGCCATTAGTAAATTTGGCCAAATATGGTAAATTGAGAAAAGATAAAACATATTATGGAATTGATTGAATGGGTAATAGGTGGGAAAAGCCCTTGACGAACCTTGCAATCCCCCCATACACGGATTAGATGGATTCACTTGCTAGTGGAGAAAAGGGTTCGCCCCAGAAAAAGGTTGTTGCGGGCCAGAATAACTAGTATATGGATTTTTCCCCCTAGGGTAGAAACCTCCAGAGAGCAATTGAACCCCAAGAGCATGACTTTTTATGGGGTTGTACACTGGGTTAAAATAAGGAACACTCTGAACAGTAGGACTGACATAAAGAGGATAACCCATGTGGGTGAGGGTACTAGCAGCGGGGTTTCCCCTAGGTAAACTATCCCCTTTAGTAAAAGTACTGGTAGGTGGTGCCCATCCAAAGAGTGAACTATACCAAGCTTGTGACATACTAGAAGCTACATTTCCCCCTGGCTAACTAGGGACAACTGACGATCCTCCCCACATATTTCCTAAAGTAATTGTGCCAAACTGAGGAACAAGAATGGTTGGTTGGGAAAAAGCTCAATGAATAAATTCCTGGACCTACCGGCTAATTAGGTTGAAGTACCATAGTTGGCATAGAAGATGGTTTGGGCACAAAATAATTTGGGAAATTAGTAGGAGCCATGGACGATACTAGTAGAATTCACTAGGAAGAAGTGAGAAGCGTGGATAGAGGAGTAGGAATGGCCACACTAAGAGGTGGTAATGCTGACATGGCAGCTGAGACTGCTACTGTAGAAGGTAACGAGGTCCTAGAATCCACCATATGGTAAAGAGTGGACAAAATCATGTGATTATAGGCTAGTGTGGAACCATCTAGTTTCAGCCACAATAAAGTAGTTCATAATGGATAAATCAAAGGTGGATTGGCAAAAGCATTAGATTCGTTTGCCAAAGTCTCAATAGAGACCAGATCACTGCCAGTGGGACCAGGAACATATTCCAATACTATGTGATGGTCTAAGTCTTGGGCACCGACAAGCAGTCTCCGTGTAGGATAAATGAGTCCACTTTGTTTAGGAAGTAAACGTTGAAGACGACGTCACCATCGACAAACAAATTCAGCTAGGGTGATAGTAATTAAAGTACAATTATGTCAACAAAAACACCCTAAGGCCAAAACTATGGAAATATACCAAATATTACACACTACAAACGTCCTAAAAGATAGCACATGCAAACAAAATACAAAGAAGCTTGCGATGGAACAGTTATACTAGCGACCTGCTTCCCAACCTATCTAGCTGTAAACTCGGCACAAGTTCCCTCACAAGATGTGGAACACCCCCTGAGAGGACTAAGAGAGTATGACTAATATCTATCTCAGGTATAGAGAAGACAACCCCAACCCTAACCTTGCACCTATGTTTGATCCCTTTAAAGAATGGCCACTATGGTCACCACCTACAATAACATGACATAGGGGGGCAGTCATAGGACAAATCTACATGCAAGGGTAGGACACTTAACTCCAAAAGGAGCCAAGACCTAAACCCCCTTGAGATTTACCTCCCAAGTGGTCCCCCAGTGATAAAAAATCATTTGTATGCATTCAAATTATACTATATCGAGCCACCCAAAACTAAGTGAAATGGGTCATGTCACCCTGCCTAGCCCAAGTGTGACCTCGTGCTTAACCCTCTTGTGAGAAGGGCTTCCCAAACCACACTACTACAAATGGATTTTACTCCCTACCACAAGTTTCTAAGTTGATTTTGTGGTCTTGGAGTAGTTAAATGACACTCTTATCTCCAAGACCCTAGCCTAAGCTAGTATTGGTGTACTACCAGTGAAAGTAAAAGATGAATCTAGTTAATTTTATTATCACGTTGAATTTTAGATGATTTTGTTTACACAACAGGATGTAACGTGAAACTGAGATGGTGTGAAATACTCTTATTTAGTCACCCTAATGCAATTATATGCAATTTTCATTTTCACTTCGATGAATGCTAGCTATGAGAGGGTAATAGTTTTCAAAACATACCAATGTCTATTATGATGCACTTTTCACTACATCTTATTGAATTCAAAATATCCCAATAATTTTGGGCATTAATAACCCAAATAACAAACCAAAAAGGAAAACTGAAAAAAAAAAAAAAAAGAGAGACCAAAGCAAGTTTCCCAAGCAAGAACGCAAATCACTCCAAAAGAGAAACATCTAGGAAAACAAATCCCAATCAAAATACACGCAAAGCAATCAAACTGAAAGCTAAAGTGAAAGAAAAAGAAGGAAATGTCAATCAAGCTAGGACTGCAGTACAATGGCTCAACTAGGGCCAATGTTTTACAAAGGATTAAACTAGACCCTAGAGGCAAGAAGGCCTAAAAAATATCTAATGAAGGTGATAAAATGTGACAAAACACACTCAAAAGAACTTTTTGAAATCAAAGTTGCACAAGCGGTAACAACACCACCATTTGTGGCATAAATTACCAAAAGATCAAAGAGATCGCTCAAAAAAAAGTGCACAAAGGTCACAAAGATCTGAAAATGAGATATGAAACAAATCCAAGCAGGAAAAATTTCAAGGATGGAAAATTATCTCGATGTTTAAAAACATTGGCGAATCTCACTAGTCCTTAATATGAAAAGTATAAAATGTTTATTGATATATCCTAAAATTTTCCATGGATCCAATGATCCATGTGGATATCGGTGGCCACCCACCTATTCCATTTGGACCCACACCATCAATTCTTGCAGTCTTCACTGTCAGCACAACTTACTATTTTTAGCAGGTTTTCGAGTCCTACACTACCAGAGCCGTTTTGGGGACTTAATGATCTAGGTGGATATAGGTGGCCACCCACCGATCCCATTTTAACCCCCACCATTAGTTCTTTCAGTTTCTAAGTTTCAACACAACTTACTATTTTTAGCTTTCAGGTCCTAAACTTCCGGAGCCGTTTTGAGGCCCTAAACAATATTTTTTGGTCACCAAAAACTTGTATTCCTTGGATAGATATTTCTAATGAGCTATTGAGTGTGTCAAACGGAGATCGAATGCCAAATTTACGTCCCCAGGAAGTTGAAACACCAATTTACCCAAACAGGACCCACAGTTTTGGCGCTTCATCTCCTAGGATTAGGTTTTTGGACATTTCGGGTTTTACATTATTTCTCAACAATAAATAGGCCTTCGAGCCTCATTGTAACATAGTGGAGGTACCTGTAGCCATCACATCTATTCTCAGAGATACGCTACCAATGCCTTCGCCCGCTCATCTATTTCCATTATTTCTATAAGCATGTTTCAGTCATTTGCTTTGTAACACAGTTCAAAGACCTGTAGCCACCACATCTCTTCTCAAAGATAACCCTACCAGTACCCTAGTTATTTATTTACATTATGTTTGTAAACAACTTTCAGTTCTGTAACACAGTTCAGAGGCCTGTAGCCACCACATCTCTTCTCATAGATACGCTACCAACACCCTAGCTAGTTTATTTCAGTCATTTGATTTTAATAAAATGAACCATTATTTTCACTACATCTATGTATCTATGGCTATATGTGTATTCTATTCCATTCCTTCTTAAAATCTAGATCAATGGTATCATGGCGGTCTGCTCTTTCTCTGTTTTTATTTTCATGTCCCCAATGCGGCCAAGGTATAAGGAGTTCAACCTCGCGAATCCCGACAACCCCCCATGGCGGAAGGAAAGAAAGACGAGGGAGCAGGAGATCCTATCAAAATATTGCTCGAGGAGGCCCTTGAGAAACAGAGGAACGCGATGATGGATATCTTTTCTCAGATCCTTCAATGGCTGCCCACTGGCGGCACATCTACAATATCCAGCACGTCTGCCAATAGGTCCGCGACAACCTTGACAAATCCAATACCAAGTTCAGCAGAATTTTCCCCTCATTGAGGAACTTAATGCAATGGGGACCACTACTTCCTAAGGAGGGAGGAATGATCCAAGTGGATATCTATGGCCACCAACCTATTCCATTTGGACCCGCACCATCAATTCTTTCAGTCTTCACTGTCAGCACATCTTACTATTTTTAGCAGGTTTTCAGTTCCTGCACTACCGAAGCCTTTTTGGGACTTAATGATCTAGGCAGATATTGGTGGCCACACACCAATTCCATTTTAACCGCCACCATCAGTTCTTTTAGTTTGTAAGTTTCAGCACAACTTACTATTTTTAGCATTTTTTCGGGTCCTCAACTTCCGAAGACGTTTTGAGGCCCTAAACGACATTTTTTGGGAAAATGGGGAGCAACGTGGGTCATAGATTGATGTTTCTCACTCAAAAGTTGTATTCCTCAGATAGATATTTCGAATGAGCTATTGAGTGTGTCAAACGAAGATCAGATGCCAAAGTTACGTCCCTGGGAAGTTGTAATGCTAATTTACCCAAACAGGACCCACAGTTTTGGCGCTTCATCTCCTAGGGTTAGGTTTTTGGACGTTTCAGGTTTTACATTATTTCTCAACAATAAATATGCCTTTGAGCCTCATTGTAACAAAGTGGAGGGGCATGTAGCCATCACATCTCTTCTCAGAGATACGCTACCGGTGCCTTCGCCCGCTCATCTATTTCCATAATTTCTATAAGCATGTTTCAGTCATTTGTTTTGTAACACAGCTCAAAGGCCTGTAGCCACCACATCTCTTCTCATAGATAAGCCTAGGAGCACCCTAGTTGTTTATTTACATTCTTTCTGTAAATAACTTTCAGTTCTCTAACACATTTTAGAGACCTGAAGCCACCACATCTCTTCTTAGAGATATGCTACCAGCACCCTAGCTAGTTTATTTCAGTCATTTGATTTTAATAAAATGAAGCATTATTTCCACTACATCTCTATATCTATGGCTATATGTTTATTCTTTTGCGTTCCTGCTTAAAATTTGGATCATCCAAAGAATCACCAAAATTAGCCAAAGAGATCTAAAACTAAGATCTATAGATGAGAACACTCGTCATCAACCAAAGCACACAAAGAATCCTTCAAGGGAATCTTGAAGAACATAAGCAATGGAAAATCCAAACCAATGAATAAGAAATTACTAAAATATGACAAATATCAGTAGCTATCAGCAACAAAAACAATAGATCCAATATATCACCAAGTTGTGCAAAAAAAATGAAAAATTAAGCAAATAAGCTCGAGAAAACTTGAAAATAGGGAAAAAAATGGATAGAAAATAGGTTGAATTTTCAATAAACCATATCTTCCTCAGACAGACTTCGTTTCAAGTGATTTTCTTTTTAAGGTAAAATTTAAAAAAGAATACAAATCTGTAATTATTTTTACTCAGGTCTATACAAAAAATAACATAAACGAACCGAAAAATCAGTCGCGTCTGAATGCGGAAGAAAAAGAAACTAGCCAATTTTAATTGGCCATAACTCCCTCATACAAAGTCTGGTTTTAGTAAGATATATATATATATATATATATATATATATATATATATATATATATATATATATTTGGACTAAATTCTGAGAGGAATCCAGATCTATCATCATTTCAATAAATTTATGTATAGAAAATTCCAGAATTTTATCTTAAATGTACGATCTATTATTCTCTTCTATACATAAAATAAATAAATAAAACTCCATATCTAAGATCAACTCAGATCTGAAGCAAATAAAAGCAATCGACATCAAAATGAATCCAAAAAATTATATTGAACTTAATGCGAGAGAAATCAAGAGAGCAATCTATCAAAAGCAGAGGCAAAGTGGACACAAAGCAAATATGCTCTCATTGAAAGCACCAATTTTTTTGCATCAGAAATTGCAAGGAGCTATTGCTCCATGATCTAGTGTTTGATTAGATCACTAGATAGACAGAGACAAGACTAATGAGACAAAATAGACCGCAATCCCATATTATCATCAAGCAGCATGAAACCAATTTTAAACTATGAGGAAGATAAATGGCACCTTGCCTCCTCAAAGACTGGGGAAGGATCTTGAGTTTGTAGCAGAATCCTTGTGCTCCACTCAAGTGATATGCTTCATCTGCACTCAATCTCAACACCTACACACAACCAAAAACACTCAATGACGACAAGTGATCTTCCTTGAAATATAGTTATATCCACAACAATATAAACTTATTACAAGATTTGCTGAAAACATAATCATGTAAAGGAGAGAACATAAATATTCATTAATCTTATAAATGATGCAGTGCTTATACCTTCGCTTCCATGTTTCCTCTCTGCAATCTAGAAGATTTTCCCCCTCTTTGACCAATATGACTTCAAGACAAAGTATGTCTTTGAATCTCTAAATCAAGGTAGCAGCTTCTCGATATAATTCCCACTCTCTCCTCTCTCTTTCCTCTTGGTGAGATTATAAAGCTTTATTTTATCCTTTGGGAGAATGTATCTAGACACCTAGGTCCTTGAGAAGTTAGGAAGCTTCTAAAATAATGGACCCCTAGCCAAATCATACACAATTGGTTCAATTTGATCTCCTTGGGAATGAAAATTATCTCAATTATCTCAATTTTCTCAATTTTCTCAATTATCTCAATTATCTCAATTATGAAATAATTATTATCTCATAATTATAATAGTTTGGGAAAATAATTATGAGAAATTTCTCAATTATGTAATTTCACCCTTTTAACATGGGATAAATCTCACATAAGTAAAAGAAAATGTGGAAATATGATGCATTTTAGCCAACAACTAAGGTAAGTTGAACTTGGGTTTCTCTCACTATAATGGAGTGGAAACTAGGGGTATAACACTTCTGATTTTTCTTTTAAGAGCACAATCCAGGTGACCCTAGAATAAGAAACATAAAATACCTTTATCCTGTTAGGATTTTTTCTCTGGTTGGGCTGCATATATCTATGTGAATCAGTTCCAGTGGTCTGGATGACGTGAACTAATTTGTCTTGAAGTGATTTTGTGTATGCTTACCAAATTGACATTACTTGAAAACTAAGTTCTCAAGTCTTGAAAGTCTCGGAAAACCTCTCACAGCTCTAAGTTTGTTGACTCTTATCAAGCTATCAAAGTTCATATGTCCAAGTCTCATGTGCCATAATCGTGCCTCATTTGTATTTCCTAAATAGAAGCTTACTCTCAAGTCATTAAACACGTGTACATTGTTGTGAGTCCTAGTTTCTTTTCCTACTAGCTTTCCATCCTTCATATTGCAAATCTTACGGTCCTTGGATTGAAAAGTCACGTCATAACCATTATCACACATCTGTCTCACACTGAGTAAGTTGTGTTTGAGACCTTCCACATACAACACATGTTGTGCCTTTGTGTTTTGATTAATACTGATTGTCCCTTTACCCTTATTATTGTTGGAGCATTGTTCCCGAAGGTGACATTGTTTCCTCTATCTTTTTATTTTGGGGAAAAAAAAATTCTTGTATCCCCAATCATATACTTGGTACAACCATTTATCCACATACCATCTATTTTCTTGATTATGGGCTGACAAAGCAAGTCCACACTGAATGATCTTTTCAAAATTTCGCTTCCACCTCCCCTTATTATTTTTAGTGGATGATTGTCTAATATTTTGATATTCAAACCTAATTCTTCACTCACTTTATTTATGCCTAAAATTATTACATTTGAAACATTCAACTTTGTTTAATAGAGGAGAGAAGACATTTTGGTCTTTGAGAGGTGGATTTTGAGATCTAAAATTATCATACATATTATATCTAGGATTTTCATCTCTTTCAACTTTGATCATTCTACAATAAACATATTTATGTCCAAATCTATGACACTTATAACAATGACCATAAAATAAATAGGTGTGCCTATTATTGGGATTATTATGATTTTGTGCATGGAAGTACCTTGGATGACTGGTTGATCGATTCATTCTCCATTGATGATCTTCTCTTTGTCCTACTACCCTTTTGGTTTCATTGAATCTCTCTTGATGCTTCATTGCATAACTTTGTGGTTCTTCAAATCATGCAGACCAAAAGTTTATATTCCCCATGGAATATTCATGTGTCTTTGAGTATCCTAGACTTGCTTTTATTCCTTAGGGCCTTTGGCTATTCAAAATTTGTTCTAGTTTTCTTCTGCCTTCTACTAATTTCTCATTTAGTCCACTCTTAGTCTTTATTCCATCTAGATTGATCCTTAGAGAGTTAACCTCTGCCTCAAGACTTTGACAGTTCTCTTCACATTCATGGATTAAATCTTGAAGTACTTATTCCTTTCATTTTTCTTCTTCTAGTTTAACTTTTAAGGAAAAAATCTCATTTATACATGTTTTTGATATTGTTTCATTTATTAACTTGAGAAACTCTTGTTTTAATTGCTTGTTCTCTTCTTCTAATTTCTCACATGTTCCTTTTTTTTCTTCTAAAATAAGGACTAGGTTATCTTTTCCTTTAATAGCCTCTTGAAGTTTTTATTTTTGATAAACAAACTCCTCATTATCATACATATACATACCTTCTTCAGCACGTTGTATTTGTTCCTTCAGTTACTTATTCTTTTTCATTGATTTCTTTAATTCATCAAGGGAGCTAAGGAGTTCCCATTCAAGGTCAACTACTACTTCCTCTTCCTCCTCTTCAAAGTCAATAATACTTTGCTTCTTAGACTTTGTTCCAAAATCCATAAGCATACAATTATCTAAATCGTCATTTGAAGAATCTTCACTATATAATTCTCGTGTTGAGCTATCTTCTTTGGAGTAGAACCCCTTTTTCTTAAGGAACCTTTTATTTTGTTAGTTCTGAGATTTGTTCCAGGTTTCTGATAATCTTCCTTTTCAGCACTTTCTTTGTAAGGAAATTTGGATGAAAATTTTCCAACTCTTCTGCAGTCATAGAATTTAAAGGGTAGCTTCCATTTATATTTTCCTAAGCCACGCTTCAGTTTCCTAGCCAACTGAGCCAACTCCTGATCAAATTCACAAATGGAGCACTCTTGATGTTTTTTTAGCTCCTTTCCCTTTCTGGATACTTTGAACACCTCCCCAGGCTTCCGTTCATACTTCACTTTTCCTACTCTCATCTCATAGGTTGTGAGAGTACCAAGCAGTTGGTCCATCTTGAGATATTTTAAATTAGCCATTTCTTCAATAGTTGAGACTTTGGCATTAAATCTCATGGGTAGAGATCTTAAGATTTTTATTGCAATTGTTTCTTCCTTAACCTCTTCACCCAGTCCTGTAATCATATTGGTTACTTCATCGGCCCTGAGGAAGTATTTTGTTATACTTTCATCTTCATTCATTCTTAGGCTCTCAAACCTCATTCTGAAGGTCTGGATTTTGGCCTGCTTGACCTTGTCATCGCCTTCATGACTTTGATTAAGCTTTACCCACACATCCTTAACAGATTTATAGTGCATAACCTTTACAAGCTCTAATTAACTAAGACCAAAGAGAATGGAATTCTTAGTTTTATCATTATTTCCATACAATTTTTTACCATCTGCACCAGTGGGAGGAATATCAGGGACATTGTAGTCTACCAGTACTGAATTCCATACATCCACTCCTAGGGCCATAAGATACACTTCAATCCATACTTTCCAGAAGGCATAGTTTTTCCCATCGAAGACTAGAATTCTACTTGAGTAAGCATCTTGGCTCTCTTTCCTTAACATAATTCTTTATAGATCTACCTTCTAGTGGTTAGACTATTCCTGAAGGGACTTGGCTCTTATACCAATTTTTGGAATAAGGAATCACTGAGAGGGGAGTGAATCAGTAATTGTGAGACTCTTTGAATTTGTTTCTTTAATATGCTTTTATTTCTTTCCACTATTGTCTACTACTTAGGAGAGCATTCATTCATAAAGGAAATGAGTAGAAAACTTAAGCATTCCTATGTTCACATTGTTGAATAACGTAACTAGGTTCAGTATTAATTATCAATAAATTTGTCCAAAAGAATTTATTATTATTACATGACTTATTAAAGCATGGGTTTCATGCTTGGGTCATATTATTTAGATCAAGGTCCCCATTGTGGACTCCTAGGATTAGTCATTACATATTTAAATTGACCCATTCTGGTCTTTTGAATCATGCAATTAGGTTCTTGTTTGGTCAAGAGACTCCTCCATCAATTCATCCTCTTCATCAAGCCTTCATCAAGTTGGCCTCAAACAAATTGATCTTCAAGTCGGTTTCTTAAAATATGCTCATGCCGACCTAAAACAAGTGACACACCTCTTCAAGAAGTACATGCCAACTCATTACTATGGATAAATCACTATTTATACAAGGTTAGGATCTTCGCATTCCTCCCACACAGAATCTTGGACAAAATTACAGAGAGTAGTTCAGATTAGTTTCAGAGACACAGTTCGGATGAAGTTCAAATGTCTTCAAAGGATAGTTTCGGTGCTATACAATTTTTATGTTTTTTGGTGTAACTACATTTCAATAAACCCACAGCCTTGATTCCATCTCTGTTTTAGTACCACCAAATAAAGGAGCTTGGATAAGTGAAGATTTACGTGTTATCTCAGTCATGATGCCTACACAGTTCATAGCTGTACAAACTCGGTGCTATCTCAGTCATGATGTGCATACAGTCTCAATGCTACAGAAAATGAACTAAGTGCTACTATAGTAAAGGTCTATTATAGTGTTGAGGTTTCGATGGAATCACAGTGAGGAGATCTCGGTGACATGACAGTGATAAGATCTTAGTGGTGATGATTTCTCGATGACAACATAATGAAATACATAACCAACAAGGATGACTTGATGGAGGGAGTCTCTAGTCTAGGTCTTGGTCACCTCATGTTGAATCTACCAAAGTAACTGCTTTGATCAAGTTTCTCCCAAAGAGGGGTTTTTCCCTAGCAGTGTGCCTACATATTGTGTCCTCTTCTATTTTTTGATTGGAATTAGTCTTGATGATAATAAAATATAAATTGAAAGAACAAATAATAATAATTAAAACATCACAAGATGATTTCATAATTATATAAATTGATTAATCTCCAACTCCTTTGATTTCTCAACATGGTTTCAGAGCTAAGGTCATGATGAAAGGCAATTTCAATACCACTCAGTGAAAGGTTTTTTTTTCATTTTTATTGAACATGATTTATGGGCTAATAGAACTAAGATTACAATGAGATAAAAGAAGAAGAAGGATCTCACTATACCTTTAGGTGAACAAGTTCAGATATTTTAGAGTGGGTTAGTAGGATGATATCATTGTCTAAAATGAAATAAAACTACATAGAGAAACTGAAGTGCAATCCTTAGTCAAGCAATTTAGATTTGTCTCTGAAATTCGGATATCACACATGTGCTCTCGGTGCAGTCATAGAAATAATTTCATATCACAGTTTAGAGACAATTTCGGATTTCAGAGATAATGTTTCAGTGTCAATTCAATAAATAGGCTCAATGTCACCATAGGAACCACATTTCATTGTTGTCATAGATTCGGTGCTACCACATTTTTATAGTTCAGCGTCCCTATAGTGAGGGAGACTTGATACTACCACAGGAAGAAGGTATAGGTACTGCAAGCAGAAGGATCTCAGTGATACCTCAGTATCGATATCAACACAATCTCAGAGCTCCCTTTGTTCAGTGCTACTACAATGTCCTCAATTCAGTGCTATTACATAACCACAGTAACCTCAACTCGGTGATATTTCAGTAATGCCAATGCAATTAATAAGACTTGATTCTATCACTGTAGTATAAGTCTCGATGCTATAAATACATTTCAGTATTTTTATAGTGGTGCATATCAGAGAGAATAAGTCTTGGTAAAACTACATTGATGCCTACCATGGTACTTGTCATGGTCATAAGGAGAAGTTGGGCTCAAGTAATAAATCGTTGAAGTACTAAGGAATTTCTATGGTTATTAATATACAAAGTAGTATTTTTTTTCTTCCACTCATTGAAGAAATTAAACTTGGCACAACTAGAGATATATCAAGGATCTACGATAACTATACTAGCACAAGGAACTAGCTTGAAGGAAACACTCTTT
This sequence comes from Pinus albicaulis, assembly GCA_034641835.2. Lineage (NCBI taxonomy): Eukaryota > Viridiplantae > Streptophyta > Pinopsida > Pinales > Pinaceae > Pinus > Pinus albicaulis. Next base: position 1,285,061,655 of record CM076581.1, on the reverse strand, counting down.
GAGGATCTGAGTACAAAGAACCAAGTAAGCATTGTTACTACAACAAGTTTAATAAGTTATAAAATCAAAGGTATGTAACTACAAGGTAAGCATTTTCTTGAATTTCTAGATTTGTAATATATCTAATAATTATTGCTTATAGCTAGTCTAGGCGAAAGATTGTAATACCTAGACAACATGCATCCTTATCTTCTAGGGTTTACAAGTAATCTAGGATTTCAAGTAGAAGTACTTGATTGAAATCAGGAGTAACCTTTATATGATCCCATCCTCTGTGGTTATGAAGGAAATATAACTTGTGAAATTAAATCATGTTCATGGTATTAAGTGTTTTTCTTGAAAGTGTGTATTACAGGTATAGAAGACCATGAATTTCTACAAGGTTTGTCAAATAAAAATCTCCAGGTATTCCTTAAACCACACATATTTTAAAATTATCTTTATATTATTTTGAAATTTGTGTTACTAACCTCGTTATGTCTAGCTATCTTGAATCTAAAATATTCTTGTTTAGGATTATTCATCCTCTAATAAATCTACCCACCTTATATCTCTGATTTTTTATATAAAAGAACCCTAGACAGGTTCTCTGGAAAACCCTAACCTAAGGGTATGCTATAATGTGTGAAACCATAAACCTACCTAGGGTTATTAATGAAGAAATTTTTATTCTGGTTGATATATTGATGATGTCATGTTTGGGGTTTTGATATGATCATGGAAGCTCTAAATTATTAGGGTTGAAATGATGTTGTTTGAAATCTCGAACCTTTGAAGTATTTGATGTAATAAGGGTTTTCTTTGATATGAAACAAAACCTTAGGTTTTGGTTAGGACTACAAGCAAAATCATTGTTATGTGTTTAAATTCCTAGGAATGAAACCTTATGTATGTGTTCATTTGGTTGAAACCCTAGCTTGGTCTAGGTCGGTATATGTCTAATATGTTAATTTTATCTATTATATGATGTGCTTATGGATTCCTAGACATGTGTGCTGACCAAATTACTAATGGTCATAAGTTCTAGGGTTTGGAAACAAGCCCTAGTCAAAGTTTGAAGTTCTAGGATGATGATTAGTCTAGAGTTTTACATCTAAGCCCTAGTAATGGTTAAATTCTCTAATATGTGTATTCATCTAAATCTATAAAATGTTTGCTAACAATTTATAAATGAAAAAACTAGGGTTTACATAAAATCCTAGTAGAAGCTATTCATGTTTTTATTGTTTTGATTGAGTGAACTATAGGGTTTACATAAAACCCTAGTGGAAAGTTTATCATATGACTTCCGAAAATTATTAGTTACCTTTATTTATTTTTTTACTTATTTATAGGGATTTCTATATGATAGAAATAATCTTTTGTCATCTTGATTGAGTTGTTGATGTGATTTAGGGTTTGTAAAAAACCTGGGCTAGAAGTTTAAATATTAAATTATAGTCTCTTGATGATTATTTTTAATGATTCCACTACTATAAGTTTTTATTATGACTAAATTCATGCTTCTATAGAATTATTTTTACTTGTTATCTAAGTTGTGCATGTACATCATATTGGTGAAGAATTTTGTAAGAGAAGTTAATATGATAAGAATGATGAGAAGGATGGAAGCCATGAAATATTCTCCAACACCAAAGGAAGAAGTTAATTTCACTACATTAAGAGGGAGCCTAGATAGAAGAAATATCCTTGGTTAAGAGGGAGGTAACAACATATTTTTTTATTGGAGAACACATTCTGGAATATATGTTTCTACATGTGAAGTAGGAAGAGGAATATTCTCTCAAATATTCAACTGATGGTCCTACTAAGATTAGTTGAAGAGGAACATCAAAACCCCAAAGGTTTTATTTGATTATATATTTGAAAGGGTATTGTTGATTTGGGTTGTGTTTGTACAGGTGAATCTCTCGAATGTTTGATAAAATTAAGGTTTTCGGTCATTTTGATCGAGAGAGATTTATTGTTGAGGCTTTGTGACTGAAGCATTGCCTAGAAAGACATCGGGTCGGCACTTTGTTTTGATTTTTGGTAGGGAGGGGTGCATCGGGTGGATGTGAACCTAGTTCCATGGGTTGATGGTTAGTAATTTAGTCTGATGGTACCTATATAGAATATTTATTCCATATTAGTCCCACTTGGATAGATTATCGTGGTCAGGAATATAGTTTGTGGCATTGCGGTGCATAAAATGTTGAGAGACCAAATGGATAGATTTCCTTGGTCAGGAATCTATTCCATGGCATTGCGGTGCCTAAACTTCTTCACATATAAAGTGAGATATTTCATGTACCTCTTTAATTATATATGAATACCTCCCTAGTTAATATGGAGAGTTGAAGAATGTAACCAGGTTTGGTCTTCATTATTAATATATTTTTTGAAAATAATTTATTATTATTAAACGACTTATTAAAGCATGGGTTTCATGCTTGGGTCATATTATTTAGATCAAGGTCCCCATTATTGACTCCTAGGATTAGTCATTACATATTTAAATTGACCCATTCTGGGCTTTTGAGTCATGTAATTAGGTTTTTGTTTGGTCAAGAGACTCCTCCATCAACTCGGCCTCTTCATCAAGACTTTATCAAGCCGTCTTCTTCAAGTCCACCTAAAAAAAGTGACACACCTTTTCAAGAAATACATCTCAGATCATTAATATGGATGAATCACTATTTATACAATGCTACGATCTCTGAATTCCTCCCCCACAGAATCTCGGACTGAATTGCAGAGAGTAGTTCTAATTAGTTTATGAGACATTGTTTGAATGAGTTCAGATGTATTCAAAGGACAGTTTTAGTGCTATAAAATTTTGATATTGTTCAGTGTAATTGTAGTTCAGTAAAGCCACAGTCTTGATGCCATATTTTTTTCACTACTACCACATAAAGGAGCTTGGATAAGAGAAGATTTAAGTTCTATCTCATTCATGGTGCCTATATAGTTCGTTGTTATACAAACTTGGTGCTATCTCAGTCATGACGTACATACAGTCTCAATGCTATAGCCAATTAACTAATTGCTACTACAATCAAGGTCTATTATAGTGTTGAGGTTTTGATGGAATCGCAGTGAGGAGATATCGGTGACATGAAAGTCATGAGATCTCGGTGGTGATATTTTCTCAATGAAAATACAGTGAAAGACAAAACAAACAAGGATGAATTGATGGAGGTAGTCTCTAGTCTAGGTCTTGGTCATCGCATTTTTAATAAACCGAAGGAATAACTTTGACTTGGTTTTTCCCCAAATAGTTTGTTTTTTCCCTTGCAGTGTGCCTACATGTTGTGTCCTCTTCTAATTTTTGATTGGCATAAGTCTTGATGATAAGAAAAGATAAATTGAAAAAAATAATAATAATACTGAAAAAATCACAAGATAATGTCATAATAAGAGAAATTGATTAACTTCCAACTCCTTTGATTTCTCAACACACACAATCTATCACATGAGCGGCACACACACACACATTGATACTGGTATTTTTCATGTGGAAACCCAAAGGGAAAAAACCACCAATTTTTCATTGTTTTAATATGTAAGTTAAGCACCAAATTAATTACATTATTTTGTTTATGATCACCCACTCATAGAATGCACCAACCCCATTTTGATAGCAAACACCAACTTACAAAGAGGCACCAACCTCTTCTGATTACAGGCCACCCCCTTCTCTTGCCACTGCTCTACTTTTCATACAATTTTCAAACTGAGAACAAAGGTATATACAATTAAGGAAAAAATACCAATTAGGCATGTCACAGAATCAACTTCTGTTGTTGGTCCTCAGATGTTCCACAGCCTCCTCTAGTCTCACATGGCAACACTTTTTTCCTCTACTCTCAACAGAATTTTCTCAATTCTCTACCTCCTTGCAACCATCTATTTTCTGCATAATTCTAATTTTTTCACCTATTCCTATTCCGCAACGCTCTCTTGGCTCACACACCTTGGTTGATTCAACAATAATCTTGTGCCCTCACTTTGCTCGATGGAAATTGATGGCTTTGACCCTCTATTGCAAACTGCACTATGTTGTCTCTGCCACTGATTTCCTCGCCGCTCAGGTGTACCTTCGTGTGTCTTTCCTTGTTGATGTTGCATCTTCCCAATGATTTTTTTCATGGTATTAATCATAGGAATTGGATTTTGAGTTCTTTGACAACTCCTTTTGTAAACCTCCATACTGAGATTTAATTCTCAATCTGTCTGAGCACTATACTGAGACTTCCCATGATGCTTTAATGATCATCAGAGCTTGAAATTTCACTGGCTTGACACCTTTTCTTTTCATTCAATTTAGAAAGACATGCACGGGATGAGGAATGTGGCTTTCTTTATCCCGTGATATCTTCTTTGTGAACAATTTTCCTTGTTTTCTTGTCTCAGTGCTCCCTTCAAATACCATATATGTTGTTTTTTCATTTAATCTCCAGCTTCTCTTCATTAACTCTTCAATTGTCAACCCATTCTTTCCTTTACTTCACTATATTGTACCATTGGAGCTTCAATATATCGTAACTCGTAAGAAATGGGTGATATGATATCAAATATTTCTAATGAGCCTCTAACACTTGAGCATTCGACTCTTGGTTCCTTTGGTATCCACAATACCACATGCCTTACAATATCGGTGCCCCTTTTATCATAATTCCATTTCCATTTGAGTTATGAGATCTTCATACTTTGATATCCCGACCTCTAATATGACATCATACCTACATCATCCTTCGACGTGGCACTCTCTGAGTGATGACACGTGTCACCTTTATTAGCCTCATTTGGTCTCCAAAATATGCCATATCCAGCAGCCACATGTCCACGGCTCCTGCTACGTCATGTTGACGTCACTTTCCACTTCAGCTCTTAAGGAAAAATTGGTTTCCACCATGTGTCATGCCCGAGGAGAGAGACAGGACCTCGTCAGGCTTGTTTTTGCAATTAAAATCTTTCTTAACTCTACTACGCATCCCTCAACGCCTTTAATAATATCGGTGTCTCCATATATCATAACTTATCAAACTCCAAATGCTAAGAATTTTTGAGGTTTTGATGGCTTCGACCTTCTGATATTCCGAAATCCACCTGCTCCTACTTCTGATGTTCTGATATGATATGCTCCTCAAATAAGTCGATATTTTGTTTCTCTGATAAATCAATATGTCGTTGCTACGATAATCCAGTATGTCATTTATCTAATAATTCGATATGTCCTTGCTCTGATGCTTCATGTTCTCTAATATTCCGATATGTTGCTGCTCTGACCTCTAATGTTCTAGTATGATCAGACCTCCGATACTCTGATGTTTTGATATACTCGTTCTTCTCTAAAGGCCTCCAAACTCATAACTTTGGCAATCAAGATATTTTGATTCCAAAGATCATTCCCGGATTTCTGGGTACTGTTGGAAAACTTATTCTCAAGAATTTCCACTGGATACAATCCGATGCACTGTTTGAGCCTTTTTCCAACATGAAATATGGTTCCAAACCTTGAGTATAATGCCAAGGACATGGTCCCCCAATTCACCATAGTCATCTTTTTATAGCTTTTCAATAAGCCTGCCACTATGATGATTCTCTACCATAAGCCTGTAGCTATCACTGGATTCCTCCTGAACACTTAATTACTGTTGTCCTCTGGTTGACATCAATTCAAATACACTCATAGCCACTATCCATCCATACAATTTTAGTTTTCCAACAAGGAAAAGCTCAGAAAAATAAAGATGGAGAAGGCAAACATACCAAAATACTTGAACAACTTCACTTAATGTCGATATGAGCTTGGGAGTGTTGGTGTTATAGTTTTTGAGGATTATCTGGTGAGCCTAGCACTTCTATGCCTTCCCAAGAGCTGGAACGGCTACCAAGATTCAGTGAATGGGAGGGAGAAACTACCAGATCGGGATCGATTTTGGTTCGACTTGGTACAAGAAGAGATTTGGCGAAACACCAAAGATGGATCCTCTTCAAATCATGATGATGAGTAAAAATATGCCTTGGTTGGAAAGGAAAAGAAAGGGAAAGGTAAATCATCCCATTCAAAATCATATTATGGTCAGGCAAGAAAGAAGAAAGACTTGTCTAAGGTTAAATTTTTTCATTGTCATGAGCTAGGACACTATGCCACAAAGTATCTACACAAGAAGGCAAAAAAGAAGCCCTAAGAAGGAGTGGCAGGTGAAGCACTTGCTTCACAATTTGAGTTGGATTTCACTGTCATCACATGCATGGTGTCATCGGTAATGGGTTTTGTGTGGTACCTGGATAGTGGAGTCTCATTCCAAATGACTGGAAAAAAATATTTCTTCAGTGATTCATAGGAGAAGGATCTCCAAATGCACATTGAGATTTGAGATGATGGGAGGTATAGCATGACCGGCATCGGTACTATTACCTTTAAGAGGGAGTATGGTTCTCCTCCCACATTGAAAGATGTCATGTATGTTTCTAGTTTGAAGAATAAATTGGTTTCAGTTTCTATGTTGGAAGACTGTGGCTACGATGTGATATTTAGCAAAGGAGAGGCATTCCTTCATCACATAGCCATGGGACAAGTGAAGAATATTTAGGTTTGATAAAATAACCTATGCAAATTGGATGTAGAAGAGTGTGCTACCTTGAGCATGAAATCAGAGAATATGGAGAATCGATACATTGGTGAGTTATATCATAGGAGACTGGGTCATCTACACCACGGATATTTGAAGGTCATGCAGCAAATTTCCATAAGATTTCCCAAGGGTGCACTTTAGCAGTGTGATACATGCAAAGGGTGTATATTGTGGAAGTACACCAAATCCACCTTTCATGATAAGGATAGTCGGGCGAAATCAATCCTTGAAATGGTTCACTCAGATGAGTGTGGACCATTCTCGAAAGCCTCCATGGCCAAGCACATGTATTATGTGATTTTTGCAGATGATTTTTCATGCAAGTGTTGTATTTTCTCCATGCAAAAGAAAGATTAGGTGTTATCAAAATTTTGTGAGTTCAAAGAACTTGTCGAGAAAGACTCAAGAAAGAAGGTGAAGGCTCTCAGGAGTGAAAATGATGGAGAATATGTGTCGAATGAATTCAATAACTTATGTGCATCACAAGGAATTAGATGATACTTGATAGCACCTCATAATCACAACATAATGGTGTTGCAGAATGGAATAAAATAAGCATTGTGGGAGTTGCACAGATGAGGTTACATGATTAGGGCCTACCATTTCACTTATGGGAAGAAGCATGCAACATATTTGTGCATGTGCAGAACATAAGTCCTCATAAAATCCTCAGGATGAGTACACCAGAAGAAGACTTTTCCGATAAGAAGCCACATGTGACTCACTTTATAATTTTTGGTTCATCATTTTACTGTCATGTTACCAAAGATGCATGGAAAATGTAGAACCAGCAACTGAGTTAGGCACATTTTTGGGGTACACGGATACACCTCATAACTATCGGGTGTACCTCCCATCTCATAAGATGATAGTGGTTTGTAGAGATGTGAAATTCGATGAATGGGAGGCCATGTGAATTTCCCTTAAGAGTGAGCTTCAAATGCATGCAGTTGAGGAGATCTTAGCTCCAAAAGAAGAACCACAGGATGTGGAGCAGCCACAAGCAAAGGAACAGAGAGTGGAAACACCCATTCAATGAGAGACATCCATAGATGGAGCACACCAAAGAGGCTGATAGGTTGATGCATGATGTTAGAGAGAATGTGGTAGCAACCACATCATAGCGCAGCCAGAGACGATCCCCAGATATATATACTGGCTACATGGATCCTATGATTAAGATTGTAGATACTAATCCATCCTCATTCAGGGAAGAAGTGCAGCAAACAGTATGGTTTGATGCCATGGTTGAGGAGTGTGACTCCATTATTAGAAACAATGCATGGGAAGTTGTCCCAAGACCGAAGGACAAGTCAATGTCAAGATCCAGGTGGATCTATAAGGTGAAGAAAGTATCATATGGGAGTGTGGAGAAACACAAGGCTATATTTTTAGCCAAGGGGTTCTCTCTGGTAGAGGGAGTATATTACGAGGATATCTTTGCTCCAGTAGCAAGGTACTCTTCCATCATATCTATTATTTCACTTTCAGCGCAGATGGGATGGAAGATACATCAAATGGATGTAAAGACAGATTTCCTCAACAAAGTGATTGGGGAATGGATGTACACTGAGAATCTGGGAGGATTTGAGGCATTTAATAGAGAGTTTCATATGTGTAGACTCAAGTAAGCATTGAATGAACTAAAAAAATCACCCTATGCTTGGTACACGAGGATCGACAGCTACTTCACTGATCTTGGCTTCACCAATTGAAGTAGATTTGAACCTTTACCGTATTGTGGTAGAAGGTAAATTATTCATTATAGTATTATATGTTGATGATTTGATTCTAATAGGTGATGAGAAGGTAATCAATTCTTTAAAAGAGTATCTTGCAAGAGAATTTGAGATGAATGACATGGGTATCTTGCATTATTTCCTTGGTTTGGAAATTTGGAAAAGAGATGGGTAATTGTTTGTTTCTCAAGGAAATTATGTCAATGAGATATTGAAAAATCTCACATGGAGAGCAGCAAACCCATGGAGACTCCTCTAGCAGGGAATTGGAGGAAGTAATATGCTACTTCATGTGAAGTGGTTGAAGCTACCATTTATAGGTAGCTTGTGGGTTCACTCATGTACTTGGTGAACACACGACTGGACATATGTTATGTGGTTAACCATCTTAGTTAAGATATGGTTAATCCAACCAAGATATATAGGAAGGCAGCCAAACATGTGTTTATATACCTCAAAGTCACCACTCAACTTGTTCTTTGGTACATACAGACAGATGGATTGAAGCTTCAAGGCTTCACAGATGTAGATTGGGAAGGGAGTACATCCAATAGGAAGAGCACATCAAGGATCATATTCAGTATTGGATCAGCAATAGTTTCCTGGCACAATAGGAAGAAGATATCAATTGCACTCAGTTCAGCAGAGGCAGAGTACATGGTTGCTAGTTAAGCATCTTCTGATGCTATCTATATGAGGAATATCCTTGTTGGGTTGTTTCGTCAACAAATGGATCTGACAGTGATTTATTGTGATAACCAAAGTTTCATCAAACTCTCGGTTAATCTAGTTTTTCATGACAGGTCCAAGCATATCGACATCTAGTATCACCATCTCAGATATTGTGTGCACAGGTGGATTATGCTATTAGAGTACATTCCTATAAAGGAGCAGGATGCAGACATCTTGACGAAGGCACTGTAAGGAGGAAAATTTGAGTTCCATAGAGGCAGGATTAGGGTATCAGAAAATCCCTTTCTTTCTAAGAGGGATTTTTCGAAATGGCACCAAGAAAGGCTTCTAATTTAATTTTCTCTTTAATTAAATTAGAAGAAAATTGTAATTCCAAATCAAACTACAGCTTGTACGAGTTAACTAAGTTAGGATGACTTAGTTGGCTCAATTAATTAGATTTGAGGGTCAAACTAGAGGCATGTAGAGTGTATCCTACTTTTTAGGGGCCTTCGTTGAGTTTATTTTTATCTGAGTTAAAATCGGTTTAACTAGTTCTAACTGGTGGAGGAACCGGAGAGAGGTCAAAGTGTGAAAATTATATTTAATTCACATGCATTGATCAATTAGATAACTAGTAATTCACTCATAAATAACTCATGCATGTTAGCTCTGAGAAAGACCCAATTGATATTTGAGTTAAAGGGAAGTGTACTATCAGTTGTATAATCATCCAATTGTACAGGTGGCGCACGGATTCAGAGGAAAAGCCTTGATGTATTTTGAAACCATTATTGGGGAATTTCCTTGTTAATAGGTCCTAATTACACAAGGAAACTACTCAAGGAAATATGGATTCCTGAGGCCAAGAAATTGGTTAAGTATTGAACCAAGCTTGCTTAGGAATCAGTGATATAGATAGAGATAGTGCAGAGGTTTCTCAACTTGGAGAAAATCATTGTAATATTCACATATTCTTTTGCTTATGCGATATACAGATAGTGGGGTTTTTAGCTGAGGCTTTCCCCAAATAAAAATTTGTTTTGTGATATTTAAATTCTTTCTCTTTCTTGTTCATATGGTTATGCGATTGTAATTGGTTTCCACAATTTGTAGAGTAGATTCAAGTATTTTGTTTTAGCATATTACAAGATCGGTTGAATCTACGTGGATTATCCACACTTAGAATTTTCTCATAAATATGATGTGACGGATGGTGGATGATATCCATAAAGTTCCATAAATGGGGTCATTTTTGTTGCAGTATGGAAGTAAGGGTTATACCACCATTCATCTAGGGGTAACCATTCGACCCATTGTGCTTTTTTATTAGATACAAATAAACGAAGATATCCTTCCAAAAAAAATTTCACTATATTAGTTTCATCATCAAATTGAGGATGATAAGATGATTTATTAGCTAGTTGATTACCAAGATAACAAAATAATTTGATCCAAAAATTTCGAGTGAAATTGGGATCTTTGTCACTTACAATATTCTTTGGGTTTCCATGTAGCTTTTGAATTGTTTGCATATATGCAGTATCAAATGTACTAGATTTAAAAGGATGAGATAATGGATAAAAGTGTGCATACTTTGTAATTATATCAACTACCACCATGATGACACTCTTCCCTTCATACTTGGGTAAAATTTTGATTAAATCCATTGATACCTCCACCCAATGCTGACTTGGAATGGCTAAAGGTTGTAACGGGTCTTATTGTCTCAATTTTATTTTGTTGGAAAACCAAACATTCTGCAACAAACTTATGAATATCATATTTAAGGTATTTTTTGGCTTGAGGGGTCTTGACCCAGGTTCAAAGTGTTCTACGCAACCAACAAAACCCTCCAACTACTGGCCCTTTCGGTAGTGATCTTCTTGCGTAGATCAAAGTCTCACCTGAAGTAGTATGGGGGATGTTGGAACCAGGTTTCTGCACTCTGAGGGAGAATTTGATGTGTACTTTAACCTTAATTATCATATCTAAGGCTTATTTGCCTATGCGAGACTTCACAAGAACCATATCTAGACGGAGATAAAAACCCTTAATAGATATGCGTAAAAAAATTAATATTCTTCAGTCAAATCTAGTTTATCAGAGCAGAAACAACACTTGTGCAATCATATAGATAGATCTTCAGTAAAATACTTAACGCAGATGCAATCCTTGCATGAATACAGAGAGATTTTCACAAATAATTAACTTAGATAAATATGCATTCAAACAGAACAGAAACAAATCTATCACTTGCAACAATAAACAGATAATTAACATAGTCATGCATAAACACAGAAATTGCAACAGAGTTCACCAAAAAATATTCTTTATTAATATATATTCAATCCAATACAATTCCTTCCATCTATGTACACAGTAGCAGCGTCCTTGCACATACCTCAAGACTAGGTCTCCGCACACATATCCAACAGGAGCCTTTCTACCCAGACTGACACAAACTATCCAAAAACTCAAATCAAAACATAAACCATAAAAACCAAGATCATATATCCTTACTCAACTCAACTCTTACATATTTATATGACTTCGGGCGTGCACATCCCATAGTCTCAAACCATGGTTTGAGACTCATGGTTTCCCTTTTCACCCATTACAATTATAAAGTAGATTTGACCCACCCCAAATCCCCTTGACTTTTGCATGCAATGCATATTTGAAAAAATATAATCAAAATTATACCCAAAACTTAACTCGAGGGTACCCCCCAACAATAATCCCAAAAAAAATCCTTCTTAACCTTGTGGTAAGTTTTTAAAATGTTGAGTGCCCTCCTATGTGGGAGGTGTGAAATTCCAAAATAATCTTTTGTTTGAGTTGGGAATTCTTACATATATATAAATTATCTTTGTACTATAATGAATCATTTTCCAAAGAAATGCGCCAGATGTATTGGGATCTTGTTCCAACTTTTGAATGAGTTTCCACACCTATTTTTCATTCTTCCATTCATCCTTTGCACATTTATCCAATCAAGTTGGATAATAGAAATGGAACGTAGCAATGTTTCCACATCCTCATCCTTTCTTGAGAGTGGATCTACAACAACATTTTACTTCCCTTTTTTGTAGATGATTTCAAATTCATAACCCAACATCTTTGTGACCTATTTTTGTTGCTCTTTTGAAAACAATATTTTTTCAAAAAAGTATTTAAGACTATCATGATATATTTTTACCTTGAAGTGTCTTCCCATTATGTAAGGTCATCATTGCTTTAGTGCATGTAGTATTGACAACATTTCTTTCTCATAAATAGGTTTGTGTAAATACTTTCCCTTGATTGGATGACTTTTAAAATAAATGTGTCTTCCTTATTGCATTAAAATAGCACCAATTCCATTTATTGAGGCATCACATACCACAATAAAGGTTTTTGTGAAGTCTAGTGTAGCTAAGACAAGTGCTTGGCACATTGCTTCTTTAAGATGTTCAAAAGCCTTGGTTGCTTCTCGATTCTAAAAAAATGCATATTTCTTAAGTAAGGTGTCAGAGGTGTTGTTATTCTCCCATAATTCTTAAAAAACTTGCGATAATACCTTGTCAACCCAATAAATCCTCGAATATGATTTAGGGTTGTGTTGTGTAAATCAACAACCCCCATTATTTTAAGCCATAGTTAAAATTAGAAAACAATGGGGACCCTTTTAATGTTTATAGTTTAAGCAAATAAACCCTTAGATTATTTCTTTTGATAGGAATAGGGGTCAAAAAGGGATGAAAACTTTAAAAATTGGCTTTCCAAATGCTTAAGCGAAGATAAATCACATTTCGCAAATCGAAAAATCATTTACATAACGAAAATAATGATTTCAAACATCTTTGCGATCTAATGAACATAACCAAAACACTTTATATGAGGAAAAAACCATACTTTTAAGTAAATCTGATAGATAATTTCATGGGGTTGACTTATGCTATTTCAGCTTATCGCATTTCACAAATCGTTGTTTCTCTTGACACTCTTATTTTGTTACCACTCATAATAGCTGATGCGATAAAGCATATCGCATCGTATAATCGCAAAAAACTCAACCATGTTATTTTTCTTCTGCTCATAATCGCCGATGCGATAAAGTGATCACATTGCAGATCGCATATCGTACACTCATTACACAAACACATATTGCATGTTGTTAACCTCGTCGATATTGCGATTGCGATGTCGCGATCGGTAGAAAATCAAGCTCGTCAGTATTTAATGAAGAGATTACACACGAGTCATGATGTAATAAGATAGATCTGGTTTTAATTGAGAAATGATTATAATGGAATTAAAATCCATATTAGTTATCAATGTCATAAATTAACGGTTTTATCGCCCATACCACCATAATCATTTCCCTACAAGGAGCATTCAATTCATATCCCATCAGCATGCGAAGTCTCATCCATTTGCAATGTTTATATTTACTATGGTATTTTTGTGTATTTTAAAACTCAAAGGTTCCTAATTCCCACTTACTCTTTCTTACTTATTTACAGGCAAGTTCGAGTAATCAAAATTCTTCTAAAATGTATAAGGATTTGAAGAAACCAAAGATGTATACGGCTCCCATTAATATTACGCCTACTACCTCAGAGAGAAAAGATATGTTGCATGTGTTCACAGATACGACTTGAGGACCTGAAAGTGGATTCTCTCTGTGGGAATCTATGTGTAAGCTATTTGAAGACGAGAAACCACGCAAAATACAGAGAAAAGAAACGGCGGATGCCCAAAATTATTTTGAAGCTACAATTGGAGGTGTAGCTAATCCATTTCTTCATCAAATTGCAACAAGGCCCAAGATACTACCATATATTGATATGGTGAGGTGGATCATCGACAATATTAACATCAGGGACAGAACTTCCTCCCTTACCAGTAGAGGAACAATGATTGGTTCCTTTAAGGCAGAAGACCTAAAGCAAATGTACCATCTTCCAGACCCTGATAAGATTTACGATAAAGAATTCCTTGAAAAATTCGCTAGGGAAAATGAACTCAAATCAGCGCCAATAAAGCAGTGGATGAGAAATCCTGACAAACACAAGAATGATTAAAAGGGTATTTATTCTACTAATTCTCTCGCAAGTCCCTATTGCTATATCTCAACTATTATGTCTAGACTTTTTGGTCAGTCAGACACAAATAGATTCTCATTAGAATGGGTTCCCCTTATGGAAGCAGCAGTTGATGCTTATGTTATGGATTGGGGCAATATTCTATCAAATAATATTGCCACCCAAATTTTAGAATACAGAAAGAACTGCTCTATCTCTTCTAAAAATTTTCCTCCATTTTATATGAGTGGTTATATTATGGATGTCGTATGTTTTACATCATATTTTTCAGCCATGGGCTAGAAATGGACTGCCCAAGATCCCCTTCCCATTCATGCATTTCATAGTATTCTCTGGGAGTCCAAATATGAAAGTCATTTTTATAGAATATTTCATAGAGTTATACTTCTCTTTTTTGAACTTGTTTTTAATGAGAAAGCCCCCAGACTTTCCAAAGAGGCCCAAGGCGGCTTCTCTTCTATAGGAAAGTGGTTTGGTGAGGATTCATTCACCTATGTACGAGTATTTGGGAGCCTATCTCATCCGCATGTCTTACCCATGTATGTTCCTGATAAACTTATCACAAGAAAAATCGCATACCAATATGTGGGAAATGGTTTGACCTGATTTTTGAAAGAAGCCAAGAACATTAGGGGAATTTTGAAGTCTAAAATGGGCCTCCTAAGGAAAATGTACAATCAAAGTTCACTTTATGAGAACCAATCACATTTTAGGAGATGACATCATCCACAATGGTTGAGGTGGCATTGCTTAAGTTAAAAGTACTTAGTTGTCACATTCTCAATGGTTTATAAAAACTCATGGTTAACCATGGTAGTGCTCTAAGTACTTTTAAATTCAAAGTAAAGTACTCATATTAAATGTCATTTCACACTTTTTGAATAAAATAATAATATTTTCATTTCATATTTCTTGAAAGAAGCAATGCATATCCCTATACATTTACTATATTATATTATATTATATTATTTTTATATAGTATATTAATTACATGCTATTATACAATTTAAATAATATAAATTTTAATTAATATCATATAATATAATTAAGAATTTATAAATTTATATTTATATTTTATTTTAAGTTATTTAAGTACAAAGGACAAATTCATTAGTTGTTTAATGATAATGACTCTTTCTTGAAAAATTCATTCTTATTTATAGTCCCATCAATAGAATTTTTTTATTAATTTTATTTTGGTACAACTTTTGAATTGAATTTAACTATGGTTACATGGATTTTGGTGCAAAAAGTGAATTACAAATTCATAAATATTATTTTATTAGTTTAGCTATTATTTTATTATTTCCTTAGGAGGCCCATTTTATACCTCAAAAGTCCCCTAATGAGGCACTATGGCCTTCCTTTCCAATTAATTGTGGTGTGTATGGACTAGAAAACTACAAGCATGCTATACTGGAAATTGGCCAAATAGAGTGTTTGAAATTGTTTACAATTCCAAACAGGCAATATGATCCCCTGAAAGTGATCAATAAATTCACTACTCAAGTGCAAATCAGACCCTTTGTGCATGAAGATGATGATTTTAATGACTTGTTTGAGTCTATTGAAAACTATACTGCAGTTAAGAAGTTGGAAAATTTACACCTTCACCCACCACAACCATTAAAGTTTCATCAATACAGAAACAAGAGATTGTAGACAATTCCACTCAAGATCTTGCATTTCTCTCAAACCATGACTCTGAAAGAAAATAAATCAGTTATTAAGGATACTAAAGTACTTACTACACCAGATCAGGAGAAGTCAATTTAAGTTCAAACAATAGATCTGGATTTCCCCAGCAATCTCAAAGATGTCTAGAAAGAGTTTGACCTCAAACTCCAAAAAGAACAGACATCAGTGATTATTGACCAATAGCAGACTGTACAAACTCCCCCTTCTACAAGTTGGGACCCATTTACTGTTGGACCCTCTAACAAAATTTTAAGTACAGAGAGAATGGAATACATCACGGCCTTCTTGACCTCTGGAATTATTTAAATATTCAATGAATCCCTCCTTTGGAAATATTTTATAGTCCTAGGCACAAAGCAGTTGTTAGCAGGTAGAAGAAAAGGAGAAGAATATAGCATTCCCAGACTCTCACTCAAGAAGTTATGTCAATGGAAATTGTTTGGAAAGATACCGATTCAGATCCTTCACAATATCTAACTCGGTTATCATAGTTTGTAAGAGACTACGCATACGCAACTATTGACAAGGCATCAGAGATTCATCAACTCATGAAGCAAAAAGATGAAAATATACTTCAACTTGAGACATAGTTACAAGCAGAAAAGCTGAGTGTTAGTCAGTAGCTACAAGTAAAAATTACATAACTACAAGAGAGCCTGCACCAACTAAATATTCAACATCAAGGTGAAATTATTTCTAAAGATACTCAAATTCATCAATTACAGCTCTCCATTGAGAAAATGAAAGATGTTCCAAATATTGATGAGTTTAGGAAAGAACTTTTAGAATTAAACACCTTATTGGCACAGCAATAGGTCATCTTTTGTCAGAAATTAACCAGCATTCTTGAATTATGTGAGAAAATTGATTCACTTCTGAATCTCATTTCTAATATGAGGATTAGTTTCGATGCCATAGATGATAAGGTATCCCAATTTGTTACTTGGTAGGATTATCCTGATGGCCGAAATTCCAACCTGCCTAGAATTTAAGAATCAAAGAAAGAAATATTGTTCACAAATAGGGATATACAACTATAGAAAGCAGAAATGGAAATAACTAAAGCTAAATACATTGCCACAAACATAGTGGAAACTGTCAGCTAGAACCTGACCGCAGCAAATCTCATAGATAGAAGTCCCCCTGGTGCCTTACCCTTGGTAAAACATTTGATAAGACAATGGCAGGAAGTGGTCAAAATTGAAAGAGGATCACATCAAGAAGATAGAAAAGTTAGATTGGGAAAGATACTCGAGATATCTAGTGAAGCCTCACAGCCAATGGCTCATGCTTCATTGTCTTACAAATACGTTTTCATACATGCTACCTCCATTATCTGATGTTTTTTTTACTGGAAACCTACACATTAGGTCAGGCCAACCTCCCAAGGTTCAGCCTATGCTTAATATACTTCAACTCAAGGAGCAAATGGAAGAAGGGACAGCAAGACAATTTTCCAACAAATCACCCCTTTAAATTTTGTTTCTGCTTTTATTTTATTTACTTTAAGGAGAGTTGTTTGAATTCTCCTCAATTTTTATTGTAATTTTAAGACTTATTAGTTTTATATTTAAACCCCTTCATGTATTTTAATAAGGGATCCAAAAAATTTGAAAATAAGACTTTACTGATGTTGCACTTTTGTACTCTTAAAGTTTTTTGAATAGAAGAGACTGGACCGAGAGTTAATTCTCAAATGAAATGTAGTATATATATATATATATATATATATGGTACTTTTATCTTATATGTTTCATTTAAGTTTCAAATGAGAAATAGTTCATTTATCTTATGATGTGTTGTTTTATATATTTGTTGAAACACAGTTTGACATCAATTCACTTTATAACGGGTTATGTTGTTATCATTTATATGTATACGCAATACATGAATTTTATAAAAATTGTGCTATAAGCTTCATCAAATTGATTTAATTAACTTCTTAATTAAATAGATTATCTTAAATGTTTTTCATATCTCTAAATGAATGTATGATCTTTATTTGCACTCATTGAAAGATTATTTTTTTAGATCGCACAAGGAAAAGGTTTCATCCCAGGATAGATAGATAGATTTAGATGTATAGATATAAACAGATAGATTTATTGTTTATAGAAAGCATGCTTATTTTCCACCTATGCTTAGAGATAAAATCATTCATTCACTCCATCCATATTTGGAAACTGGTCCCAAAAACCCAGTCGGAGCCACCATTCCAAACGAAAAAGGGACGATTTTCAAGTCCCCGACCGAGTGGTTTTCCTCAGTGTTGTTGCACTGATTTTTGGGGCCTCAACATTTTTTCCACTAGAAGGAGGGCCATCTGACTATTAATGGCACCAAAGCTTAAATTAAAAATTATAGACCATCACCAGAGTCATTCTCCCTCCGAATCCACAACTTCTATTCATGTTTCAAAATATCCTACTCATAAATCAAAAGTTGTTCATTATCCTCCTTAGTCTCCTAGTTATGTTCATAAAGAAATCCCTTTAGAATATACTCAAAATTCACTTGAATTACAGAAGATGATAAATAAATTGTAAGAAATTTCAATTTCAACAGAAAAACCTATACTTTCGGAAGCCTCAGAAGGAAGTGTCACTTCAATTCTTGAAGGCACTGGTGTATTAACTCGGTCTTAGAGTGAAAAACTTGGAGTTATCCCTTTCAAAATTCCTCTTCATTCTCATCGAAGGAAAACTCCTACTTCTAAAACACAATCATCAACTAGTGATATTCAACATGTTTCTACCTCTCCAACAACATCAGTCATTCTTCTCTCTCCTTCATCTTCTCAAACAAGTTCTTCATTGACCATTAATCCTTCTTCTTCTCAGTATACAACTACAATTACAAGTAATATTAGTTCCATAATCATTTCTTCCATACCTTTAACTATTATTAGAACTACTTCTTCTACTTCAAATCCTCCTTTAGGACCACCCAATCCCCCTCTTCATAAAATGGTTAATATACCTTGGAAAAATCCTGGAGTTGTTCAACTACCAGGGCCCCTTCATCCTTTACCTAAGCTTCCTGAAATATGGTTTCTTAAGTATAATATGGATGATGGATTACCTCTGGAAGAGCATCTCCATATTTCATGCTTGCCATAAACCTTAATGGATTTACAAAGGAAGATTGCGTAATTAGATTATTTCCTTGTAATTTTCAAGGATCAGCTGGATCATGGTATTTCTCACTACCATCAGGCACAATTACTAGTTGGGATATTTTTGAAGAACAATTCCTTACTAAATTTGGATATGATCGCACTACTGCAACCCTTATCAATGATCTTTCCAATTTGAAAGAAAATACAGGCAAAAAGATCAAAGACTTCAACTCCATATTTAATAAATTGCTCAAAAAAATCCCAACCACATCTAAGCTTGGAGTAGACGTGCAAATAGAATGGTATATATCCTCTCTTCCTTCTAATATTTCTATTTTTGTAGATAGAGCCAATAAGGCTACAATAGTAGAGAATATGAAATAAGATCTTTCTGTTGAAAAAAGAATACTTTCTTTAGAGAAGAAAAATTATCAAGAAGATAGGAAAACTAAGAATGTTTCATTTAAAGATGATTCCAAAAATAAATCATCTAAAGATCCCTATGATCTTTAGGGGTTACAAAAGGTTCTCAAAACCATGTCCAATGATATGGTTGATATAAAGAAACAAGTAGTTGAATCTTCTTCAAAGAAACCTTTTATATCTTTTAAGAAAATTAAGTCTTCTTAACCCCCAAATGTGATCTCAAATGTTGAATCAGATCAAGATGAGGATCATGATGAAATAATATCATCTATTGAATAATTTCAAGAAGAAGAAATAGTCGAAGTTCATGGACTATGGGACTTTATTCTCCCAACCTCTGATGATGAAAATGAACATCGGGCACTTCCGGTCAATACTAGAAGTAAAAATTTGGTCGATCTTCCTTAGTCACCTCAAAATAAAAAGGCTTCATCCTCTGTCGTTAAGGATAAAGTAGTCAATAAAAATACTTCTTCTACTTGAACAAATCCAACTTCTTCTACTCTTCCATCTACCTTTAAAACATTAGTGGTTTCTGATACCATTGAATACAATTTAATGGAAGATATGAATAAAAATAAAGAAAATATTTCTCTCTATGAATTAAGCAAATTAAAAAAGAAACAGAAAATTTTGCTTAAAGAATTGAATGTAGTTCCCGTTACACCCTTGCCTGCTCCTATAACTTCAAAATCAGCTAAAGGAACAGGTAAGCCTCCTAACGATTCACCTGAGAAAATTGATGCAAGTGATGATATTTTAATAGATGACAAATCCAATTCACATACCCCTCCTTTTCTTTTAACTTTTGAATTATTCAACAAAAATGTACATAATTGTTTAATTGACTCTAGATCTTCATCAAAAATTATGCCATATTATGTTTGTCTCAAATTGAATATGTCTCCTCAGAATTCAACAGTACATATTGTACAATTAGATAGAACAAAATTTAAAGTATTAGGAGAGATGAATTAATTCCTTATCAGATTAGCATCCAATCCAAAATTCCATCAAGTAATTGATATTTTAGTTGTTGATATACTAGATTTTTATGGTCTGATCTTAAGCAGAGATTGGTCAAAAAAACTTCATGGCTATTTTTCTACTGAATGGTCTCATATGTGGCTTCCCCATAATGGTAATCCAAATCAAATCAGGGTAGGCCGTGAAAACCATTTCAAACATTCAGTAAATGAATTCGAATAAGAAAATGAACACATGACCTTTACTAATAATATCCTTTGCAATTACTCAGCTAAATCCTTCTTAGGGAATTTCAATGTTCTAAAGTCTCCATTTCTTACCAATTCAGTTAATTCTGAGTTTCAAAATTTTTCTCAAACTGATTTTTCCAAGTGTGTAAATACTATAGATAAGCCTTGTAGTGATACTTTATTTTGGACTTTATATTTTGATGGGTCAAAATTCAGTGAAGGAGCAGGAGCAATTTGTATATTAATCAATCCAGAAGACAAAAATACTATGCTTACATGCAGACTTGAATTTGAATGCACAAATAATAGTGTGGAATATGAGGCACTAGTTCAAGGCTTAACCAAAGCAATTGATCATGGTGTTAAGTATCTTAAGGCATTCAAAGACTCTGAAATAATTATTAAGCAGGTAAGAAATTCTATACATTGTATTTCTAGCCATCTTAAACATTATCAATCACTAGTACAGTCTCTTACCTTTCATTTTTTAGCATTCAATATCTTGTCTATTCCAATCATTTAGAATGCAAGTGCAGACCTTCTAGCAAACGTAGCATCCAAGCTTATTCCTTCAGAAGATTATAACCTAGATAGATTTTCTATAGAGTTGATTTTTCGCCCATCTATTCTTGATAATATTACTAATTGGAGGGTATTCAATGATGATGATGATGTTATTACTTTTCTTACATCATAAGGATCATATGATGATCAGTTGATTGATGAATATATACATGAAAGATAATTACAACAAAAATCTAAAGAAAATGTTATACCTAAGTCTGTGGTCAAAATCGAAGATCTCTATGATTTTAAATATAGATTCAAAAATATTACTAATTCTAAACTCCAAAGTTCAACTTTGGGGTTTGAACTGGTAAATCTAGGAATAGATCTAAATCCTCAGAACATCAACCTAGGACTTGATCTTTCCTCTGATGAAATATTAGCATTTATTCATTTATTGAAAAAATACAAGAATGTCTTTGCATGGAAATATGATGACCTAAAAACTTATGATACTTCAATCATTCAACATATTATCCCAATGATATCCACTGAAAAACCTATACAACAAAAGCTAAGGAAGATTCACCCTGACCTTGAAATTCAAATCAAAAGTGAACTCAATAATCTCCTTAAATAAAAAATTATATTCCCTGTTAGGCATTCTAAGTGGGTATCAAATTTAGTTCATGTTAGGAAAAATAATGGTGATATTCGTATTTGTATTGATTTTAGAAACTTATACAAAGCTTACTTGAAAGATAATTTCTCGTTACCATCGATGGAACAAATTTTTCAATCAGTTGTTGGTTCTGAATTAATGTCTTTTCTTGACGGATTTTCAAGTTACAATCACGTTTTGGTTCATCCTGAAGATAGATTAAAAATTACATTGAGAGAAAAATGGGGTACATATGTCTATCAAAAAATTCCATTTGGATTAATCAATGCAAGAGCAACCTTTCAAAGAGCAATGGATATTTCTTTTAGAGGGTTAATCAAAAAAATAGTGGTTGTCTATCTAGATGATATAACTATTTACTCCAATAAGAGAAGAGACCACTATCACGATCTTAAGAAAATCCTTGAAAGTCGTTTGAAATATGGAATCCCTTTAAATCCAAAAAAGTCTTATTTCGCTTTAAGTGAAGTAATTCTCTTAGGATTTATTGTTTCAAAATAGGGCATTTATTGATCTTGAAATAATTAAGGTAATTTTTGAATTATAACATCCCCATAATAAAAAATACATGCAATCCTTTTTAGGACACATAGATTTTGTTAAAATATATGTTCCATATTTTTCTCAAATTGTTTTGCCTTTGCAAGTGATGATTAAGAATATTTCACTTTTTAAATGGGGACATGATGAAAGAGAAGCCTTTTATTTGATTCAAGAAGCCATCATTAATGAATCTTCTCTGTCTACCCCAAATTTTTCCAAAAAAAATATTTTGTATACTTTTGCATCAGAAAAATCTTACGTTGTTGTATTAACACAGATTGATGATCAAAAGATCGAAGCACCTATTTCATTCTTTAGTTCAAACCTCCAAGGTGTTGAAATAAATTATTCTGAAGCATAAAAACAAGCATTTGTTGTCTATAAATCTTTAAAACATTTTATACCTTTCCTCCTTAAAACACATACTAAGATAATAGTTCCATTCTTGGTTGTAATACAACTACTTATACAGAAAGAACTAGGAGAAAAGAGAGAAAAATGGGTAGCTTCTTTGCAGGAAAATGACATTGAAATAAGACTAGAAAAAATCATTAGATCACGAGGTCTCTACAAACTACTATCTGGAGCATCCAATTTACCAAATGATGAAGAGTCAAGTAATATTGTACAAATTGTTGAGGTAAGCTTAAATGATTTAGAATCACAATATATTGGTTTAGTTTTTTACTTAAAGAATGGATACACTCCGATAGAACTCAATCATTAAATAAATAGAGCTTTAAGACTAAAATCTAATCAATACCAACCCATAGACAATGTCTTGTTTAGGAAAAACTATGACTATGCACTACTAATATGCCTTGAGAAATCTGAAACTCAGAGAGTTTTGCAGGAACTCCATGATGGACCTGTAGGTGGACACTTCCGTGGAGATACTGCTGCACATAAGATCCTTCATGCAGGTTACTACTGACCCACTTTGTTCAAATATGCTCATACATATGTCAGAAAATGAAAAACATGCCAAATTGTTGCTGGAAGACAAAGAAAGCCAGCCTTGCCATTGCAACCAATCAACTTTGATCAACCTTTTAAGTAATGGGGATTGGATATCATAGGTGAGATTGTTCCTAACTCATCTAAGAAGCATAAATAAATTCTCACTGCAACAAATTATTTTACTAAGTGGGTGGATGCAATTTCACTAAAGGTAGCTAACTCTGAAGCCATAATTGAATTTATTGATCAATTCAGTATTACTATATTTGTCTTACATAATGCACTTATGTTTTATAATGCTTCTTATTTTTGGGGAAATAGTATGACATACTTAGCTCTTAAAATAGGTTTTAAACTTAAATACTTTGCTAACTACTATCCCCAAGGTAATGGTTTAGCATAATCAACAAACAAAAATCTCATAAGAATTATCAAAGGAACTATTGATCAAAATCATAAAAATTGGCATAAATCTTTAACATTTGCACCATGGGCAAATAAAATTACTCAAAAATCCTCCATAGGAACTTCTCCATTCCATCTAGTTTATGGGAAATAAGTTGTAATTCCTTCAAACCTAATTATTCCCTCGCTAGCCCTAGTTCAACTAATTGATGAAGTACCATCTTCTTCCTTACAATTAAGAATGTCATAGATCCTTAAAATGGAAGAAGAAAGGGAAAAGGCCAAAATAACTCATGCTCATCATCAGCAAATAGTGAAAATCTCTTTTGATGCAAATTTTATTTACCCAAAATACTTCCAAGTTGGAGATCTCATACTCAAATGGGACAAAGCACACGAGGAAAAAGGTAAGCATACCACATTCCAAAGAATATGGTTTGGACCATTCCAAATCATTGATAAAAATCAGCCCATCAACCTTTATGTTACAAGACCTTCAAGGGAGAAAAGACTTACTCCCTATTAATGGGATAATCCTGACAATATATATATATAATAAAAATAAAAATAAAATAACTAAAAATAAAATAAAATAAAAATAAATAATAATTATTAGAAGAAGATTTTCTTCTAAATGTATTATATCCATTTTCTTTTCTTTCTTTTTAGAAAATAATGATTGATTACATACTTCGTTGTTCACAACACCTCTCAATTATTTTATGTTTTTATTTTTGCAGAATAGAATTTTTTTAGTAAATGACTACCAACTTAGAAAATTGAATGAATACTATATAACTCTGACATATTTTTCCATCGAAATTGTAAATTTTGTAAACTCAGAATTTGTAAAGTCTTTTTAATCTATTATCAATCAGAAAAAAGGTTCATCTTTACAAAGAAAAGGAATTTTTGTAACTAAGCATCTTTAACTCTAAACTGTCATCCAAAACTCTTGAGTTAATGATTCTCCCCATCCATTGAAAATACATTTTTAGAGTTTAATTCAAAAATATAAAAAAAATTAAAAGGATAAGAAGTCTCATCACGAGCTTGCTTACCGTGATCATAAGTTAATGATTAACTGACATTACCACAAATGCATACCAAATCAGGGTAATGGCTCATGATTACAAAAATCATAAGACAAGGGGTCTCATCACGAACCAGCTTGTTCAGCCAAAATCATAACTAGTGAATGGAATTGTCACTTTCTGGTCATCAAGCCAGGACAATGACCTTTTAAGAGAAAAAAATGAGTAACTAAGGAGTTAACTCAAAGAAATTGT
This sequence comes from Pinus albicaulis, assembly GCA_034641835.2. Taxonomy (NCBI): domain Eukaryota; kingdom Viridiplantae; phylum Streptophyta; class Pinopsida; order Pinales; family Pinaceae; genus Pinus; species Pinus albicaulis. The sequence goes on along the minus strand of CM076581.1, from coordinate 1,285,036,686 downwards.
ACATAAATGGATGGGACACTGAGTCATTGAAGGTTAAAAGGTAACATTGCTTAAGCTATGACTATTTACTCGCAGCAGTGGCTCTACCTATGACAAAAAGAGAAAATTAAAAAGTCAAGTTACATAAAAGAACACCTACTTTACCTTTTAAACCATTTAATGATTGATATAGAGAAAAGGAGATATTTATTTATGAAAGTTTTATAAAAGATTAACAATATAGATGAGTTTTTTTATATTCAAAGTAATTTTATTCATTTAAATATTTTGAAAATAATTATTGTTTCCTTAAATTATTTCTACTTATTTGAAGATATTAAAGAAAATGTTTTTCAGAGATAACTGGTTATTCCAGTGAATTGCCAATTGTTGTGTAAATCAACAACCCCCATTATTTTAATCCATAGTTAAAATTAGAAAATAATGGGGACCCTTTTAATTTTAAGAGTTTAAGAAAATAAACCCTTAGAGTATTTCTTTTGATAGGAATAAGGGTCAAAAAAGGATGAAAACTTTAAAAATTAGCTTTCCAAATGCTTAAGTGGTGATCAATCGCATTTCGCGAATCGAAAATTCATTTACATAATGAAAATAATGATTTGAAGCATCTTTGTGACCCAATGAACATAACCGAAACACTTTTATATGAGGAAAAATCCATATTTTTAAGTAAATTTGATAAAGAACACCATGGAACCGACTTCTACTACGTTAGCTTATCGCATTTCGCAAAGCGCAGTTTCTCCCGGCACTCTTATTTTGTTACCGCTCATAATCATTGATGCGATGAATCATATCACATTGCATTATCGCAAAAAACTCAACCATGTTATTTTTCTCCTACTCATAATCACTGATGCGATAAATCGATCGCATCGCAGATCGCATATCGCACACTCATTACACAAACACATATTTCATGTTGTTAACCTTGTCGATATTGTGATTGCGATGTCGCGATTGGCAGAAAAGCTAGCTCGTTAGTATTTAATGAAGAGATTACACACGAGTCATGATGTAATGTGATAGATCTGGTTTTAATTGAGAAATGATTATAATGGCATGATAATCCATATCAGTTATCAATGTCATAAATTAACGGTTTTATCACCCATACCACCATAATCATTTCCCTGTAATGAGCATTCAATTCATATCCCATCAGCACGTGAAGTCTCATCCATTTGAAATGTTTCTATTTACTATGGTATTTGTGTGTATTGTAAAACTCAAAGTTTCCTACTTCCCACTTACTCTTTCTTACTTATTTACAAGCAAGTTCGAGTAATCAAAGTTCTTCTGAAATGTCTAAGGCTTTGAAGAAACAAAATAAGCTTATGGCTCCCATTAATCTTGCGCCTACTACATTAGAGAGAACATAGATGTTGCCCTTGTTCATAGATACGACTTGCGGACCTGAAAGTGGATCCTCTCTATGGGAATCTATGTATAAATTATTTGAAGACGAGAAACCACGCAAAATCCAGACAAAATAAATAGTGGATGCCCCAAATTCTTCTGAAGCTACAATTGGAGATGTAGCTAATTCATTTCTTCATCAAATTGCAACAAGGCCCAAGATACTACCATATACTGATATGGTGAGGTGGATCATCGACAATATTAACATCAAGGACAGAACTTTCCTTACCAGTAAAGGAACAATGATTGGCTCCTTTAAGGCAGAAGACCTGAAGCAAATGTACCATCTTTCGGACCCTCATAATATTTACGATAAAAAATTCCTTGCAAATTTCGGTAAGGAAAATGAACTCAAATCACTGTCAATAAAGCAGTGGAGGAGCCATCCTAACAAACACAAGAACGATGAAAAGGGTATGTATTATATTGATTCTCTCGCAAGTCCCTATTTCTATATCTCAGCTATGATGTCTCTAATTTTTTTTCAGTTAGACACAACTAGTTTCTCAGTAGAATGGGTTCCCCTTATGGAAGCAACAGTTGATTCTTATGTTATGGATTGGGGAAACATTTTTTCAAATAATATTTCCACCCAAATTTTAGAATACAAAAAGAACCTCTTTATCTCTTCTAAAAATTTTCCTCCATTTTATATGAGTGGTTATATTATGGATGTTGTATGTTTTACATCAGATTTTCCAACCATGGGCTGGAAATGGAATACCAAAGATCCCCTTCCCATTCATGTATTTCATAGTATTCTCTAAGAGTCCAAATATGAAAGTCATTTTTACAGAATATTTCATAGAGTTATACTTCCCCTTTTTGAAGTTGTTTTTAATGAGAAAGCCCCCAGACTTTCCAAAGAGGCCCAAGGCGACTTCTATTCTATAGGAAAGTGATTTGGTGATGATTCATTCACCTATGTACGAGTATTTGGAATCCTATCTCATCCAGATGTCTTACCCCTATATGTTTCTGATAAACTTCTCGCAAGAGAAATCACATAACAATCTGTGGGAAATGGTCTGACTAGATTTTTGAAAGAATCCAAGAAGGTGTTGAGCGCATAACAGGTTTCTTTTTAACACCTATTTATCTCACATTAATTATCAATCCGGGAGTGACTTTTTATTTCAAGAGTGTACTCTGTCTGAGGCAGTAATTAACTAAGAGTAATGCTATGAAGATGTAGTACAAAATGTTAAATACAAGAATAAACAGATGTTTGTAAAGAAATCTAATTACAGTAACATAAATGGAAATGCTCTGAAACCTTAATTAAACCAATCTGCAAAACATTGATCAGGGATATAGTAGCAATAACGCCTCTTAGAAATCGATGCAGATAACCAATCTGGGAACTTGGAAGCAATAACCAGTGTCCTCTACAGTTGGTGATCTTAAAGCAATCGAAATGAAAGCAAACTCAATCTTCATGCTGATGAAAATAACTGAAAGGAAAAAAATCTGGAAAGGAACAACAACTTGTAATTCCTATGCATACCAATTGTAACTCATCTATTTGCTAATCTGAAGCTATGAATCAGAAATAAACAATAAATAGAAATGGAACAACAATACGAACAACAATTCTAATTCTAACGCAATTAGGCAACTAATCTCAATACTCCAATCCTGTCGACAACCAAGACTATGAAACAGTTCATTGGAATGAATCATAAATCAATGGAACAGCAATGTTTTATAAAAGATAGCAATATGAATAAGATAGTAAATACGATCCTTGCTAGGATAGAATAGCATTGCAATTCATTAACGTATACATCAAATCTGAATTCAATCCAACAGCAATCAAATAACTCTGTAATCATAATAAATCTAAATTCAATTATCACATAACAGAAATAAAAGAATAGAAATACAAACAGCGAATCGATCCACCATGTTCGGGCCCTCAACCGCCAGTGAAACGTTGTTGGGCTACTGCAGAGCTTGAGAAATGGAACGAGAACGCCTCTTTGTATTAATCAAACATGAATAGCTTTTACATTAGTTGCTCTTTGATCACAAGAGTCAAGGAATTACAGTGTTACAAGAGGAATTCAATCATCCATTGTCCTCCAATACACAATACATGTTCTCCTTTTATAATCAGAAGGAAGAGAAATTAAATAGCAAATATGATCTCCCATAACAATATTGAATTTTTCCCAACCACTTGATTAACCAAAAAATACATTTCCAACAATCTTTCAACAAGATCAAGGCGAATTTGGCTTTGCAGCTGAGATTTGGAGGACGGCCGCAACAACAAATATGAGAAAATAGTGCTCAAAGAACCCTATGTTTCTCTCAATACATGCTAAATTTGGGCAAACCGTTCTTTGAAAAAGTTAACTTGGTCCGTTCTGGACAAAACCCATGTTCCGGATTTTCCAGATTCTTCTTCATTTGCCCAGAATCTTAACCGCAAAACTATCACTTCTTATTCCAGCGAATTTCTGAGTTGGAATATTTGATGATGACTTGGAGATCAAATCTGCAATCTGGAAAATATCTTGGAGGCTAAAATAGTGAGTGATGTTACAAAATATACTAATAAGTCATCATTGATAAAATTATGCATAAAGATCATCAATTTATTAAAAATAAAGGAGAAGAAATAATATCCATCCATAAAAACATAAATCATTATAAGATGGATTCATATAATAAATTATAATAAATGATATGATAAAGAAGAGTAAAAATGGATGAAATAAGTGTTAAAAAGTGGTCGTATTCACGGCCCAACATACCCCCAAAATGAATATATTGCATGTCCTCATGCAACCCAAAACTGAATATATTGCATGTTCTCATGCAACCCAAAGACAAAACCCATGTGTTGACCAAGCAAAGAAAATTGTTCATCCTAACTCATGAAATGGATGGAACAAATAAATTTTTCCTCAAATAATGAAAATTCAATTTTAGCAATCTTGATAAAGGCATAACAATTTTTACAGTTGACATTCAACTATATGTATATGAAGTTGTAGAAAAATGCGACATAAGTAACAGCAAACTTCATTAACCATTTTCTCAAAAATCAGATTGTTTTGATGCACGGATCATGAGATATAAAAAAAATGGTTGTAGGTGATAGTGCATAATTTTCGAAATTTTATGAACTAATTTAGCGTGAAATTATTTGGGTTTAAGAATTCAGCTCATAGTTTTAAAGATATATGAAAATCAATTTTTGCACTGTATGAAATTGTATGCCTTAAACGAAAAAGAGAGTAGAAAACATCCATCATGTGTAGCAATTTCCTCCCCAAACTGAAGAATTAGCATGTCCTCATGCAATGCTAGAAAACAAAGAGAGGTGGTTGCTACAATTTGTTGAAATCGATGCTTGTTATAAAACAACATGGAATAAGGGAGGTGTTGAGAATGAATAAGAATATCCATGGATGATAAAGAATATTATTGACATGTTCACAAGAAAGAAATAAAGGAAATCAACACTCCCCCAAACTGAAAGATGAGACGTGTCTAAAAAAATGGGAAGTGGTAAAGATGTGGAATGAATGATGATAAATAATGCTCAATGGATGTTCATGAAATTCTCCTAAATTCATAATAAATTAGAAAATTATGCTATTTTACCTCAAGTGTTACCTCCGAAAAATGTGGAATGACATGTAGGGACTGGCCTTTGTTGAAGCTGATGTAGGCTGAGCGGATACTGAAAATGATGCAAAAGGTGGAAGCCATGCAAGCACATCATGTCTGAAGAATTATGCACATTCACAAGCCTTCGCTGTTAATTACAATAGTGTGGTCGTGCTACGAATAGAATTTTCCCCCATACTTGTTGTTCTCCTATAAACAAATTGCAATTCTGTATGCAATTTTCTTGAATCCACAGTTTCAGTTTGGAATGGCAACAGATAAGATGCATGCAAAAAATTTCAAGCAGAAAAAATTCTGTAAAAATGCAGTATCAATATTGTGGCAAATCAGCAAAATAGAAGAGCAGCGTATTGCACAGCAATTGTACAGCATGGAAATGCATACATACTTATGATACAATCATTGAAATTATAGCATTTACTGAAATCCATGCATGTGATAAATCGTAAACAGATATAGAAACGTTTTGTAATGATTCAAGGATAAGGAGAAGGGACAGCTTAAGATAAACATAAGTACAAATGTGTTTATTACCCACTTAAACTAATGTGATCGATTTATGATGATTTTCATGTATAATAGGTTCAAAATCAAAGGTTAAGGATTCATACTTTCTTTTGATATTTAAATAGAGATATAAGAAAAAGGGTTTAATATTACTATTGATGTGTATAAATGTGACTCCAATACCATCAGCAGAGCTCTGTTGCCCACAGGTGTCCATAACCTTGACAGAGTTTCTCTCTCACCCTTGGAACCATTGTCCTTTATTTATGCTGAGGAAGTGTTTGTTAATTGTCATAACGGAGGCCATTGTGTTGGCTTGGTGACCAGATAAATCATAATGCCATTCACTGGGAAGAAGTGAAAAGTGGGCAGACCGGCTCGTAATGAGACCTCTTGTTCCAAAGACTTCTTAATTTTTTCAGTTGTCCATTGGACCATATCCCTGTTTTGGTGGCCATGATGGGAATGCCACTTCCCTTGCTTCCTTATGAACATGGTAGGCCGGCTCTTGATGAGACCCCCTATCCTCCATCTATCAAATTATAAAATTATTAATGAAATATGTAAATATTTTTCTTTACATATAGCACTTTCATATTTATTCATAAAGGATGGCTCAGCACTCCTTAAGAGTAGGGATGGTGGAATAAGTCTGAACAGCTCAATAGAAAAGGATATGCCCTTGTTCCTACTCCATAAGTAAAAATCAAATAAAGTTATAAAATATGGGAAAGAACCAACATGATAAATACAGTCAATCATATGAATTTAGTGTTAGTAAGACAACAAGATCATGTTATTGATTATGTCCCTTTTTCCTTTTTCTTATCATTACTAAACAAATTTCTTAAAAATGACGATTTCTTTTGATTTGCTGATTACAGTATGTTTTAATTTGTATGATTGTGTATCCTTCCATAAATTGTATGTTTGTCTTTCAAAAAGTCATGAAAACTTTTTAAAAATCCTCAAAAAATTGTTCACAAACAAGAAAAATGCACTCAGAAAGTGTTGTTCCTTTGGAAAGTAACAGTAAAAACAATCTGCGAAAATGATGTTGTTCCTTTCGAAAGGATGTTCCTTTGAAAAGGAACAACAAAAACGCTCACAACAATATTGTTGTTCCTTTCGAAAGGAACAGAAAAAGTGTTGTTCCTTTGGAAAGGAACAACAAAAACATTCACAGCAAAACTGTTGTTCCTTTTGAAAGAAGGAACAACAAAAATTCACAACAAACAAAGTAAGAATGGTTCAAGAAATAAAATTATGTACAAAAAAACAAGCAAAGTAAAAGAAAACAAACTTTATGTACAAATTTCAAGAAAAAGTATTTTTTTTTTGACAGAATTGGTGCTACCAAAGAATTTCCTTCTGCAATTGAAACTTGCTTGGTGGGGTCCTTATTGTTCAATTGAAAACGGAGCAAAAACTATAATTTAGAGGGATCAACACCTGAAACACAAAAACATAAAAGAAATCAGAAAAGAAACAACACTTTATTAAGTTACAACAACTATGATGTTATTTCCTAAGGGAATATCAATCTGTTAATGGAAAAAAATGATCTTTTTGAAAAATGTTTTGGCAGTAGTGGCATGAATATTCAAATGGAAACGAATTCTTCATTTCTTCTTATTATCAATCTGTTAGGTAATGAACTGGATGAAATGCCCTTGTTTTACTAAATTTTCTTTCAAGAATCGCTCGTCCATAAATTGACCTTCTTTGTTCTGCTAAGACCTGCAAAAAACGAGTGTCTACCTGCAATAAAACATTAAATCATGGAGAAAGAGAGGTGATCGGGCTCCCTTAATCCAAGAATTATGCAAAAAACTAACAAGTAGTTACTCTGTAGAACAAATCCATGGACAAAGTAAAATTAATTTATTACCTGCGAGAGAGCAGTGGCCAATCATGCTAACCTACAGTGTTTCAATCATAAATTCTTTTTTTTTGTCAGATTTGAGTGATTCCCAAGCCAAATGAGAGATAATTAAAAATTTTATCTCCAATAGAAACAGGTTTTAAAAATTCAATGTTGTGATATGTCAAATTTTCTTAGAACAACGTGCATAATAGAGTCATTTTCGATTTTCTAGCTTATACCAACAGTTGATATTTCAAGCATAAATTTTCCGTTTAATAGCGGATTGAACTAATTAAAATTGGAAATTAAAGTATATTAATTTATTGATCTCCAGTAAAAACAAGTTTTGAAAACAAGAAAAATTGATGAGTCAAATATGCTAGGGAACAGCCGAGAAAATAGAGTTTCAAGAGTGTTGATTTATGATAGGCAGTCAGTATTTTGGTCATAAATTCCTCATAAGATATCTAAATTGAGTGATTAAAATTGTGTTGTAAACTAGATTCATAGAGGAATCTACCATAGAAACATGTTTTAAAAATATAGTCATTTAGGCCTCCAAAAATTGACTGTCCCAACTATGTTCTTGAGTTGCCTACTAGACACCTTGTCAATGTTTTGGTTCTAACTTTTTTGTTTCAAATCCAAATGGAGTGATTCAAATTGGGTTAGAAATTAGACATAAAAGGCTACTTAGGATAGAAACAGGTTTTAAAAATATTCAATTTTGGTCCCTCAAAACATGACTTTCCCAATTTTGTTTTCAGGAATTTCATCAAGCCCGCAAGCCAAAAAAATAATATTAAAGAAATTTTTCCATATTGGTGATAAAATGGATATGAGTGTTTGTAGAATTTTATTTTCAATATAATGCATCTACATACAAAAATATATTAAAATATTTATCACTGATGTTGATTTCCACAGCGTGTTGCAACAAAAACAACTATTTTTACAAAAATAAAATAATAATAATAAAAAATCTCCACTAATCTACTCTTCTTTGAAAATCGAACATGCTTATGTATAAGAGTATTCCCAGTAGAGCCATTTCCAAAATAAGGCCTCTAGTATGTACATACCAAAATTTGAAAAATGCATGTTGATAAATAGTAGGGTATGAGAAGCCAACTTCCCTTCTTGTAAAAAAAATTAGGCGAGAATTTTCAATTTCTTGGGAATCTTGCTCAGTCTCTTCTGTTTGCTATGTACCTCAGCAAAGGCTACAGATGGTGACTCGATGGCCCGAAGGGAACTAGTAGGTTGTCTAGAAATAACTTTCCTAGGTCCTACTGATGGTTGATATTTAGTTTTCTTAATAATTTTGTCAATAAAGGTCCTTCTCCCAAGGGTCACTGGTCCCTTAGGTTTTTCAAGTTTGGGAGGAATTTTGTCTTGTTTAGATTTTCTAGTCATTTAAAACAACAAGCCTTCATTCCTACCTAAAGAAAAAAAATTTACCCAATTCTACTGTGAAGCAGACAGTGAGCAAGTTCCTTGCTCGATGCGCAGGTTCTTACCTTCCGTCTTTAAAACCCAATTCTTCCCAAGCAGAAAAAAAAGTCAAATGTGCATCACTCCTTCTAAATGGCATACACTCTCCCCAGCAACGGTGCCAAAATGTTGAGTGCATAATAGGTATCTTTTTAACACCTATTTATCTCACATTAATTATCAATCCGGGAGCGACTTTTTATTTCAAGAGTGTACTCTGTTTGAGGCAGCAATTAACTAAGAGTAATGCTATGAAGATGTAGTAAAGAATGTTAAATACAAGAGTAAACAGAGGCTTGTAAATAAATCTAATTACAGTAACATAAATGGAAATGCTCTGAAATTTTAATTAAACCAATCTACAAAACATTGATCAGGGATACAGTAGCAATAACTCTTTCCCTTAGAAATCGATGCAAGATAACCAATCTGGGAACTTAGAAGCAATAACCAGTGTCCTCTACCGTTGGTGATCTTAAATAAATCGAAATGAAAGAAAACTCAATCTTCGTGCTGATGAAAATAACTGAAAGGAACAAAATCTGGAAAGGAACAGCAGCTTGTAATTCCTATGCATACAAATTGTAATGCATCTATTTGCTAATCTAAAGCTATGAATCAGAAATAAACAATAAACAGAAATGGAACAGAAATATGAACATCAATTCTAATTCTAGCGCAATCAGGTAACTAATCTCAATACTCCAATCCTGTCGACAACCAAGACTATGAAACAGTTCATTGGAATGAATCATAAATCAATGGAACAGCAACGCTTTATAAAAGATAGCAAGATGAATAAGATAGTAAATACGATCTTTGCTAAGATAGAATAGCAGTGCAATTCATTAACGTATACATCAAATCTAAATTCAATCCAACAGCAATCAAATAACTCTGTAATCGTAATAAATCTAAATGCAATTATCACACAAAAGAAATAAAAGAATAGAAATACAAACAGCAGATCGATCCACCAGGGTCGGGCCCTCAACCGCCGGTGAAACGCCGCTGGGCTACTGCAGAGCTTGAGAAATGGAACGAGAACGCCTCTTTGTATTAATCAAACATGAATAGCTTTTACATCAGTTGCTCTTTGATCATAAGAGTCAAGGAATTACAATGTTACAAGAGGAATTCAATCATCCATTGTCCTCCAATACACAATACATGCTCTCCTTTTATAATCAAAAGGAAGAGAAATTAAATAGCAAATATGATCTCCCATAACAATATTGGATTGTTCCCAACAACTTGATCAACCAGAAAATACATTTCCAACAATCTTTCAACAAGAGCAAGGCGAATTTGGCTTTGCAGCTGAGATTTGGAGGATGGCCGCAACAACAAATCTGAGAAAATCATGCTCAAAGAACCATGTGTTTCTTTCACTACATGCCAAATTTGGGCAAACCATTTTTTGATAAATTTAACTTGGTCCACTCTAGACAAAACCCATGTTCCGTATTTTCCAGATTCTTCTTCATTTGCCCAGAATATTAACCGCAAAACTGTCACTTCTTATTCCAGCGAATTTCTGAGTTGGAATATTTGACGATGATTTGGAGATCAAATCTGCAATCTGGAAAATATCTTGGAGGCTAAAATGGTGAGTGATGTTACAAAATATATTAATAAACCATCATTGATAAAATTATGCATAATAATCATCAATTTATTAAAAATAAAGGAGAAGAAATAATATTCATCCATAAGAACATAGATCATTATAAGATGGATTCATATAATAAATTATAATAAACGATATGATAAAGAAGAGTAAAAATGGATGAAATAAGTGTTAAAAAGTGGTCGTATTCACGGCCCAACAGAAGGCATTCTCAACTTCCTTTCCAAGTAATTGTGGTGTATGGACTATACAACTACAAGAATGCTATACTAGAAATTGGCCAACTACAGTGTTTGAAATTGTTTATAATTCCAAATAGGCAATATGATCCCCTGAAAGTGGCCAATAAATTCACTACTCAAGGAAAATCAGACCCTTTTTGTATGAAGATGATGATTTTGATGACTTGTTTGAGTCTGTTAAAAACTATGCTACGGTTAAGACGTTGGAAAATTTATGCCTTCATCCACCACAACTATTAAAGTTTCAGCAATACAGAAACAAGATACTGGAGACAATTCCACTCAAGATCTTGGATGTCTCTCAAACCATGAAGTAGAAAGAAAATGAATCAATTATTAAGGATATTGAAGTCTGTAATACACCATATCAAGAGAAGTCAGTGGAAGTTCAAACAATAGATCTAGATTTCCCCAGCAATCTCAAAGATTTCTGGAAAGAGTTTGACCTCAAACTCCAAGAAGAATAGACAGCCATGATTATTGACCAACAACATACTGTACAAACTCCCCATTCTACAAATCAGGGCTCGTTTACTGCTAAGCCCTCTGAAAAAATTTTAAGTACAGAGAGAATGGAATACATCTCGACATTCCCTACCACTGAAATTGTTTTAAATATTCACTAAAACCCTCCTTTGGACATATTTTATAACCCTAGGCACAAATCAGTTGTTAGTAGGCAGAAGAAAAGAGCATGCCCAGAATCTCACTCAAGAATTTATGAGTCAATGGAAATTTTTTGGAAAGATATCGAGCCAGATCCTTCACAAGATCTAACTTAGTTATCACAGTTTGCAGGAGCCTATGCATCTGCAACTATTGACAAGGATCAGAGATTCATCAACTGATGAAGAAAAAAGATGAAAATATACTTCAACTTGAGAGAGAGTTACAAGCAGAAAAGCAGAGTGTTAGTCAGCAGCTACAAGTAGAAATTTCACAACTGCAAGAGAGCCTACACCAACTGAATATTCAACATCAAGGTGAAATTAGTTCTAAAGATACTCAAATTCATCAATTACATCTCTCTATTGAGCAAATGAAATATGTTCCAAATATTGATGAGTTTAGGAAATAAGCTTTAGAATTAAACACCTTTTTGGCACAGCAACAGGTCATCTTTTGTCAGAAATTAACCAGCATCCTTGAATTATGTGAGAAAAGCGATTCACTTGTGAATCACATTGCTGATATGAGAATTAGTTTCAATGACATAGATGAGAAAGTATCCCAATTTGTTACTTGGCGGGATTCTTCTGATGGCCGAAAGGCCAACGTGCCTAGAATTTAAGAATCAAAGAAATAAATATTGTTCAGAGATTGGGATATACAACTACAAAAAGCAAAAAAGGGCAATAACCAGAGCTAAAGAAATTTCCACAAACATTGTGGAAATTGTCAGCTAGAACCTGATCGCAGCAAATCTCATAGATAGATGTCCCCCTTGTGCATTACCCTTGTTGAAATATTTGATAAGACAATGGCAGGAAGTGTCAAAAGTGAAAGAGGAGCACATCAAGAAGATAGAAAAGTTAGATTGGGAAAGATACTGGAGATATCTAGTGAAGCCTCACAGCCAATGGCTCATGCTTCGTTGTATTACCGATACATCTTCATACATGCTACCTCCATTATCAGATGGTGTTTTTACTAGACACCTACGCATTAGGCCAAGCCAACCTCCCAAGATTCAGCCTATGCTTAATATTCTTCAACTCAAGGAGAAAATGTAAGAAGGGACAGCAAGACAATCCTCCAACAAATCACCCCTTTAATTTATGTTTCTGTTTTTATTTTACTTACTTTAAGGAGAGTTGTTTGAAACCTCCTCAGTTTTTATTGTACTAACTATTTTAAGACTTATTAGTTTTATATTTAAACCCCTTCATTTCTTTTAAGAAGGGGCCCTGAAATTTTGAATAGAAGAATTTACTGATGTTGCACTTTTGTACTCTTAAATTCTTCTGAATAGAAAAGGTTGGACCGAGATTTATTTCTCAAATGAGCTGAGTGTTGGAACAGGGTCTCCTAACAAGCTGCGAAACTGGTCCATTTTGAATATTTTTTATTAGATTTAGTCTACTGCAGGGGTTTTGGGTGGGTCAAAGCCCCGAAATCATTGTAATGGGTAAAAGGGTAAACCAGGGGTCCGAAAACCACGGTTTGCAGACCATAGGAAAGTCTAGGCTAGATTTTTATAAATAGAGGAGCATTTTGTATTGTAAAGGATAAGAAATGATGAGATATTGATGTGATTTGTGGTTTAAGCTATCTGTTTGGATTTTTGGGTAAATGACTCCTGCTAGCTGTGTGCACGGAGATCCAAGTCCGGCTGTGTGCGGACCCTACTGCTGTGTGCGCAAGTTGGGAAGGGAATTGTAAGGAAGGATTGATGAATGAATGAATAAGAAATATCGATAGAGAACTGAATCTGTGAGTACTTTTGTGTGGATTTCTCGTAATTGATGTATTGTGAATTTTCTATCTTTAAGCTGTGAATATCTGCGTAAGTGTGTTTCTAGATCTGGATCTATTATGTTCTATTTATGTATTGTTGTGTTACTGTCATAAAATCATATAATCATAGATCTAGCACACATGGATGCGAGTAGAGACTTAATTAACCCTACGCAGAACAAGGTAATTTGGGAATTACAGGACCTAGCGCAGCTCTGCTTGCCTTACCCATCCTTTCTCAGGGTGCGGAAACCTGGTTCCAGCACCCACCCATACTACTTCAGGTGAGACTTTGACCTACGCAACCAGGTCACTGCCAAAAGGGCCAGTAGCATAGGGATTTGTTGGAAAACCTTGCACACCGAACCTGGTCAGGACCCCTCAAGCCAACAAATGGTTCCATTTTTGGGACCTCAGAAGTCGGAGAAAGGGATCATGTACTGACAAGCGAATAGTGGAGAGGGGTGCCTACAATGGGCCCCTAAGAAATCATGGTGGTGCACTTAAAATTACCTACCTTCGAAGGCACAGCCGACGAAGACATGGAGCGGTTTTGGTTTGTGGCAGAATCGGTATGGGTTGTGCAGGGTGTAGTGAGAGATACTACAAAAAAAAGCGCAGTTATCCTTAGCCTTTGATGGAAGAGCTTTGGACTTGTATATGGGGTACGTATCGCAAAATAGGGGCGCAACTATCCAGAACATTAAGGATGCCCTGAAATAGCATTTTGGAAACCTAACGCCTACTCTCAGGTTGTAGCAGAACTAAAAGATTTCAAGCAGGGAGCAACTGAGTCTGTATGGGAAGCAGATCAACACCTGAAAAAAGCTATTATAGAAGGAGAATCTCAGTACGATGATAGACAGCTTACGAAATGGTTCATCACCGTGCTACTCCCTCACCTACGTGTACCTATGGGTCACCAAAATTTTGACTCACAAGATAAAGCCTTGGAAGCTGCCATGAAACTAGAAGCTATTCCTAGAAAGTATGTTGCATTGGAGATACAGTGGATCCAGGCGCAGCTTAGGGCTATGCACCAGGAAATTCAGAATCTACAACGGGAGAAAGGAAGAGAGGCTGGCACGAAACTAGGTCACACGAAAATACAAGAGCATAGTCCAGGTTAACCAGGATCAAGGGCGCGTAGTCCAGAATAACGGAGCATAAGGGGATCTACACTCGGGTCTGGAGAGAGCTCCGCAGATGGGTTGCGTAATACCAACCGATGGTCCTGTCCGGGCACCAACGTTTCAACCCAAAGCGATGTTGGTGCTGGTTTTGTCGGTTAATTGGCCATGAGGAGCAGGACTGCCAACTCCATAATGAAGTCATAGACTGGGGAAAATCACCAGAAGACCCTACCTCACCAAAAACCCCTTTGGGCGGGGGTGACTCCCCCCTGGAGGGAAGGACAAGAGCCGAAGCGGAAGCACAGGTTGAGGTCGAGGCTAGTCGATCTGCTATAACTATGGAGGCATGGGGCATTTTGCAAAGGATTGCCTGGACCCCTCACGACAGTCCCGCAGGTATTGTAGGTGGTTGGGCCATACGCTGGAAGATTGTCCAGCCCTGAAAGCGAAGATACGGGAAAAACAACTCCCATATACGCCGAAGGTGTGAAGGGTCCAAACCGAGCTAGGGGTAGATACCCAAAGTTAAATGTGGTAACATGCAGTGGATTGGCAACTAGGGGAGTTAAGGAGAAAGAAGAAACTGACGCATTGATCCGCAGGGTAGTTAGTAACCAAGAAGGACTGGACCTAGACAAAGCAAGGGAGACATTTATGGAAGCTTGAAAGGACTTCCTCAAGACTAAATTTTTGCCATCTACACACCCTGGGAATGTGGAGGTAGCTGAGGAGGTTAAACCCTTCCTACAGGCATGCATGCGGCTGCTGTGAAACCCCCAGGCGGTACGGAATCTACAGGCTTTACTAGAGAGTTGTGCAACACGCACTGCCCTGTCACTCGACATTAAGGATGTGCATCAGCCATACAAATATCAAAGATGCACTGGTAGGGAGATGCGGCTGACAGTCCAGATCGGAAACTATGAGATGGATTGGGTTATCTTAGACCTTGGATCGGACGCCAATATACTACCTAAACACACTTGGCATCGCATGGGGGAACCCAAGCTGGAAAGATCCACCATCCAGATTCGAATGGCCAATCACCAAAAAATAGTACCTCTAGGGAGGCTCTCTGGGATCCTCGTGGATGTCGCAGGCGTACGCGTCTAGGTTGACTTCGAAGTCATTCAAATCATCGGGGATGCGGACCCTTACCCTACGCTACTAGGATTGGATTGGGCCATCGACCTAGGCGGTATCATTAACTTAAAAAAATGAAGCATGGTATTTGAAAATAATGGCACAAGGGTCATTGTGCCATTACACCCTACGGAAGGAAAAAGTTATACGGAACCTATAACCAAGGAGGGAGATGTAGATTATATCTATAAGTTGACAGCATGTAATAGGGATAATCCAACCCAGGACGTAGTACCATCCTACGAGGGGGATGTTGAGGATCCCAGTAAGGAACTAGAAACTTGGCAAACCCGGTTGGTTGAAGCCTCCACACTGCATTGTCTTCGTATCACGATGGTCCCAGAGGAAAGGACTGGAGTTGCCCCAGGCCTAAGCAACTGCGGCAAACCCACCCTAGGGGAGGGTCAGGGTGACCCACGAATGAGCCATAGGTTCCCTATGACACCTGTAGGTCCAGCAGGTAGCAACCCCATGCATCGTGCCACCTCTACGATGGTGACACAGCTAAGGGTCAAGCAGTATGCTCCGAAAAAAACCCCCCTTGGGGCCTTAGTAGAACAACTGATAAAAATCCCTTAGTCTTGGGCCAAGAGCTACCTAGGGAGCAAGCTTGTGTTGGGGGAAGACAGGCAGTTGTCACAACTAGGTAACCTTAGCGTGACGAGTACGCCAAGATCACTGGGGACACAACAACTAGCCGTTGGAACTATACCCACTGGTAAAAAGCAGAAGTTACCGTTGAGAGAAGCGGCTTCCGAGCCTTTGGCAGGACGAGTTATGGGAAGTTTTTACCGTTCCTTGGGAAACTCGTCCCGAGTAAAATATCCCTCTCCATCATCCGATGGGAAGTGCTTAAAAGGGGGTAGGATAGTCTAGTTAGCGGTATTGTCTCATTTACACAACTAGCCTACCTTAAGCGTCTTGTGGAAGCAATCAAACAACAAGATTTTTCATAACTGCAGCAACCCTCTCATGTCTGTTCAACCTCCTCCGTCAGATAGTAGTCACTCGAAACCAGGATTCATTTTTCGCGAAAGGATGCCGGCTACTACCCTTGCCGAAACATCTGCCCCGACTGAGCCTGATGTTGAAGAAGTCCTACAGGATGAGCCTGAGTTAGAAGAAGTCCCACCCACGCCCCCCCTCTCCCCCCCCCGAGGGTCACAAGGAAAGACAAGGAAAAGGCACAAAGCTCGGGGAAAACCCCACAAGCGGAAAGAAGGCCTCAAAGCTCCCCAAGACGTGCCAAGCCCTTGCCCTCAGAACAAGATGACCAGGAGGGTGCTCTGCCGACTAACCCGATCAATTTTTTACCCCCCTTTGTTTGACCACGAAGGTCGTCTACACGAACACCGAAAAGCTTGGATGGCTTGGTCACCTACCTTCAAACCTCACTGACCCCACGCGAGGTCCCCATCCTCAATGATCCCTGCAGATGCCTCCATAAGGTCAAGTTCGATGACCATGATCTGGCGAACCATGACACCCTCCTGAAATTGGCCCCTACATTATACTTCGATACAATCTATAAGGAGGATGGAATCACAGTAGTACCTCAGCACTGGGTATGCGTCTTGGTAGGATCCGGACTTTTGAATCTACTCTGAATGCCCCACTTTGGCCATTACAACATCACATATCGGTTGGCTTGCCAGTTACTCACCCTCATTCACGATGGCTGCGTATGGATTCGCGAGAGAGTCCCTATTGATGCTGCGTTGATCCACAAGCTTACAGGCCTCCCGATGCAAGGACCGCACCCACTAGCGCAGGTCGGAAAGAAGTACGAAGCCGCTACCACTCTATTTGTCTCGGAGACCTATGCAGTACAGCAAAATCAACGGGGGTTTGTGATCCAAACCATCAACGACCCTGCTACGCAGATGGGCACTCGACTATTAGCCTGAAAAATAATGCGGAGGTGCCAGGTTGCGACTGTCCCCGCCTATGTAATCTAGCTAACTGGACAGTGCGCGAAGGGTGTGTTTTTCAATTGGGCTCAGTACTTGTGCGATGAATTTCTCACTAATGTCTATGAATCTCAAGATCATGGGACATATTTCTTCTATTCGTGGCTATTATTCCTAATAGCACTAGTCGCTTGGGACAAACCGGAGTAGTCGATCATTCCAGAGCTCCCTGATGGGATGTGTGAAGGCGCTCGGTATGCTCACTTATGGGACTCTAAGGATAAGCAGCGCATCGAGGATAACAAGGTCTTTTGGATCCTCTTCCAGAGAAGTGTCACAGCTGCCATAAACTCCAGACCCCGGTTATCTCCCACCATATATGACAAATACAAGCATGTTGCTCCATTCCAAATTACCGTGCACCATGTCCAGATTCGTAGCCTCGCCAATAAGACATGGACGGAACTCCCTTATATGGTAGTCGATGAAGAAATTGACCTAATGATCTCTTTGTGGCCCCCTGCCTGGAAAAAAGGCCTTACCTACACTCCTGGGGAGGCCATAGTGCCCCACCAGCCAGCATTAGTTACAATCGAGCCCATGGGTAACCCACCACAGCAACCTGATACAGCTCCGACCCAAGTAGGTCCCGACATAGCTACCACCCCCCCAGGCACTAAGAGGACAGGGGAATCGGCATCAGGACCAAGAAAGAAATAGCATGCCCACCGCGCACACTACGATGTGACAGCCATATTAATGGACGGTGACCTGGAGAAAATCGCGGACACGGTCACCATGGCTATGGAGGATAAGTGGGAACTTATTGCAGCCCAGTGGAAGGCAGGGGTCGACTCTCTGCAATCCAACCTCTGGGCTCTCCAGATCAAAATGGATCAACCCCCAACCAGCGGAGGCCAGGCACAACCCCTATCAATCGACAGTAGCCCGGCACCACTTGGGGAGGCCAGTCATCTCTGGGGTATCCCTAACTCTGCCTTGGTCAGAATGTAGCCCCTGGAAGCCACAGGAATTCAGCTGGACTTGGCTCAGTTGCCCCGCGCAGCCCTAGAAATCCTCAATCACGCTATCTCCCGGGAGATTAGTCACTGCATTCAATCCACAACCCGACAGCTTAATACAACCCAGCTCACCATTACACAGCATGCTGCTGACTTGATCCAGACCGTATCACAACAGGTGGAGCTTGATACTGTGATCCACCAACTCTGCACGGAAGTCACAGAGGAAATCCCGGCTGAGGATACATCTCGGGATAAGGTGGAAAAATTGGTTGCTGCTCTCAAAGCCTCTCGGCTGGAAATACACACCGTCAGGACACAGCTAGAACAACAGATTTCGGACTTACAGGCCAGACTACAGCTCGGCACACCCCCAGAAGTTCATGCCCAACATACCGCCCTAATAACAGATTCAAAAACTACAATTACGAGGAAAATATTTCAAGGTGCCAAGCTACTGGAGTCAGCCATACAGCTCTGGAATCAAGTCCAGCGCGATCCAGTCCTCCAACAAATCAATCAGGACTTACGACAAAGAGAAGAAGTTGTTGAACGGATCAATGCTACGCTATCTACCTTGGTGCCTGCCCATCGCTTGGCACGATTAAAAACCAGAAATGACCTCCAGGACGAGATTGAGAAACTTCGGCATTAACAGCACATCATGGTTGAACGTCTAAAGCCCTGGACTACCTCAACCCTCTTATTAACACAAGACATTGACGGCACAACCAAGCGACTTAATCAGCTTCTTGAAAGCGTTACCACAGCCGCTAAATATCCGCCTTCCCAGAATATGGTCAATCTTGCACAGAATGTTGCTGCCCAAAGTCAGGATTTACTCCCTCAGCTCAGCAGTTCTCTTGATACCTTGTGTGCGTAGATCGAAGCCGCACCACCGTAGTGACTGAGGACGAGTCACAAGATTGTGTTGGGGGACCGTTGGAACAGGGTCTCCTAACAAGCTACGAAACTGGTCCATTTTGAATATTTTTTATTAGATTTAGTCTAGTGCAGGGGTTTTGGGGTGGGTCAAAGCCCCGAACACATTGTAATGGGTAAAAGGGTAAACCAGGGGTCCTAAAACCACGGTTTGCGTACCATAGGAAAGTCTAGGCTAGATTGCTATAAATAGAGGAGCATTTTGTATTGTAAAGGATAAGAAATGATGAGCTATTGATGCGATTTGTGGTTTAAGATATCTGTTTGGATTTTTGGGGAAAGGACTCCTGTTGGTTGTGTATGCGGGGATCCAAGTCCAGTTGTGTGTGAACCCTGCTGCTGTGTGCGCAACTTGGGAAGGGAATTGTAAGGAAGGATTGAATGAATAAGAAATATCGATAGAGAACTATATCTATGAGTACTTTTGTGCGGATTGCTGGTAATTGTTGTATTGTGCACTTTCTATCTTTAAGCTGCGAATATCTGCATAAGTGTGTTTCTGGATTTGGATCTATTCTATTCTATTTATGTATTGTTTTGTTACTGTCATAAAAGCATATAATCATAGATCTAGCACACATGGATGCGAGTAGAGACTTAATTAACCCTGCGCAGAACAAGGTAATCTAGGAATTATAGGACCTAGCGCAGCTCTGCTTGCCTTACCCATCCTTTCTCAGGGTGCGGAAACCTGGTTCCAGCACCCACTCATACTACTTCGGGTGAGACTTTGACCTGCGCAAGAAGGTCACTACCAAAAGGGCCAGTAGTATAGGGGTTTGTTGGCAAACCTTGCACACCGAACCTGGGTCAGGACCCCTCAAGCCAACACTGAGTAAATATATATGTGGTACTTTTATCTTATATGTTTCATTTAAATTTCAAGTGAGAAATAGTTCATTGATCTTATGATGTGTTGTTTTATATATTTTTTGAAACACAGTTTGACATCAATTCACTTGTGAACGTGTTATATTGTTATCATTTATATGTATATGAAATAGATGCATTTCATAAAAATTATAATATAAGCTTCATCAAATTGATTTAATTAACTTCTTAATTAAATAAATTATCTTAAATGTTTTTCAAATCTCTAAATGAATGTATGATCTTTATTTTTACTCATTGAAATTTTATTTCTTTAGATCGCACAAGGAAAAGGTTTCATTCCGGGACAGATAGAGATAGATTTAGATATATAAATATAAATAGATAGATTTACTATTTATAGTAAGCTTGTTTATTTTCCACCTATCAAATTCCACTTAGAGATAAAATCATTCATTCATTCCAACTATATTAAATTGGGAAACTGGTCCCACAAATCCAATCGGAGCCACAATTCCAAATGGAAAAGGGACGATTTTAAAGTCCCTAACCTGGTGGTTTTCCCCGATGTTGTTGCACCGATTTTTGGGGCCTCAATGGGTTGTAGGTATTTTCCATTCCTTAATGGCTTTAATTTTGTTAGGTTCTACCTTAACACCCTCATGAGATACAATATGACCCAAATATTCCACCTCTTGTACTTCAAAGAAACATTTGGAGTTTTTTTCATATAATTTTTTTCTCCTCCAATAATTTGAACACCCTATCAACATGTTGAATATAATCCTTCCAAGACTTTATATAGATTATTATATCATCAAAAATATGAACACAAATTTTCTGAGGAAGGGTTCGAAAATGGAATTCATCGAAACTTGAAAAGTGGAAGGTGCATTGGTAAGGCCTAAAGGCATGATAAAAAAATCATAATGACCTTCATGATTTTTTAATGTTGTTTTCAAAACATATTCATTCTTCATTCGAATTTGATGATATCCTGAATGAAGATCCATCTTAGTGAAGTAAATTGATCCATATAATTCATCCATAAATTCACTAATGACGGGAATGGGAAATTTTTCTTTAATAGTGAGCTTGTTGAGATCCCTATAATCCAAACACATATGCCATGATCCATCCTTATTGTGCACCAATAATACTGAAGTAGAGAAAGAACTTTGACTAGGATGAATTATACCGGCCTCTATCATTTCTGCAACCATATATTCAATTTCACTCTTTAGGGCATAGGGATATCCGTAAGGTCTAATGTTTGGAGGAACACTTCCTGGAATCAAATGAATATCATGATAATAACCACGAATAGGTGGGAGGATTTTGGGAGTCTCAAATACCTTGGAATGATTGTGTAATACTTTTTGGAGATCTGGAGAAATATATTATTTCTATGTGTGAACCTCTAATGATCATATTTATGCAATTACGCCTCATTTTTCGTTCCAAAAAATATTTTTAATTCCATTAGATCTAATTATCTTCTCTGGTTTCCTGGTGATACCCTTTACTTCAATTTTCTTTCCTTCCCAAAAATATTTAAAGAATATTTCCTCAAAATTAGAAGTTAGCATCCCCAAATATTGTAATCATTGGACACCTAGTACAAAATCAACATGACCCATTAGAATGGAAAGCATTGGAATATTCAATACATATTCCCCGAAGGTTATTTTGATATTATGAAAATTTCCAAAGAAATTTATAGTTCCTCCATTTGCAACCGTCACTTGACACTCCGATGTTGGATATAGAAAACAATTCAATTACTTGGCTATCTTACAATAAATAAAATTATGGGTACTACCTGAATCAATCAATACTATTATTTTTTTCTTCTTGATATCCTTCTATCTTGAGAGTTTGAGGAGTGGTAATTCATGCTAATGTATTACAAGATATGGTTGGATTCATTTATTCTTTATTGAGGGTTGGTTCCTAGTGTATATCCTCTTCTTTTGATGTTTCTTGTTCCTTTTCTTCCTCCTCTTCACAATTTATGTAAAATAATTTATTCTCAACATAATTATGACCTCTAGTGTATTTTCTATCACCATTGTAAGAAATACCTTTTTCTCTATTTTCCTCCTTTTTTGTGGTGTAAACCTTGTAGTTTATGGAAGGCTAGGATCATAAACACTTCCATCTTTATAGTGGTGAGTGGTAGACTTCCTTATTTCCATAATTTTTCTTTCAAATTTTCTTGCCACCCTGAATTCCTTCTCCAATGAATCAGGTTTCCAAAGACAAACTTCATGTTGGATTTTATCATTCAAACTCCCTATGAAGACATCAATCCTATGCTCCTCTAGAATATCAGTTACCTTGATATTCAATTTTTGGAAGTACTCAATGTGCTCTGCCATTGAACCCTTTTGTTTGATATTTATCAATTGGCTAAATAATTTATTGCTCTTTGTATCTTCATAATGTTCTATCATTTCCTCGATAATAATTGACCAAGTTACAAGTGGTTTTCGAGAAAAAATTCATCAATACCATACTAACTGATTGGGTTCTAAATATAATGATGCAATGTGTACCTTTTGTGTGTGTTTCACATCATGTAGATCAAAATCTTGCTCCATCTGTAGTATCCATTTTACCAAATCCTTGCCATCAAACTTCCTCATATCGGTCTTTAGAATGTGTTTGGTATTCAATCCAAAGTTAGAGTCTATAAAATCATGATTAACATTCTTTATGTTCTCATCATGAATTTCATGGAATACATTTTTGCCATTAGGAAGAATTTATTGTAGCAACTTTATCAAACCTTACATGTATGCTTTTAAACTACTCTTCAAACCAACCATCTTAGCTTCCATGTCTTCTTTCAATTCATCCTTCAAACCTTCAATCTTAGATTCTAGTTCATTTTTTGTTACTCTTTGCGAAAGAGAAATGCGTTGTACTTGGTCTCGTAATTTTGATATATCAAGTTGCATTTCTTCCTCTTCTTCATGTGTCATAATAGATATTTCTAGTTTCTTACTAGGTGTGTCCATTTTTTTGTTTCGAGGAATTTTTGAATTAAGCAAAGATAAATATGCTCCTTTGAATCACTTCAAACTTATTTTTCAAACAAAATTTATACAATTTTTTTTTTAAATACACAAATTTTTCTTGCTTTTAGGAGCTTAAACTTGCAACGGTTGTACCTTTATAATTTTGGCTCTCTAATGTATGAAATTTCATTTTGTGGTATCCCTCTAAGTCTTTTTTCCAATACCACAAGTTAGAACAATATTGGATTCTTTAATATAGTGTTATGCTCAATCTCCCACAATGACCTGGTTATGGAATGTTTCAGTAGAGAAAACTTGCACGTAATTCCATGTGTCAATGTTTCAACCTTCGGCACTGAAAATGATACATGAAAAACTATAGCCTATTTTATTTCAACCATTTTTTACGAAATTCAAATCTGATGCTGGTAGAGAAATTTATGATGATTTTCCCTAGGTCACCTATCTGAGATTGAACTCTGGAGCATGCAAAAACCCTAACTTCTTCGAACCCTATCTTAGAAAATATAGCGAACAAAGATCTGAATTTTTTTTTTAAATTTAACCAAGATTTTTTCTCCACGTGGTTGAAACTTTAGCTTATGAATCCTCATAAAAAAAAATTATAGTGAAAATTCCAACTGATGTGTTTGAAGCAGCAAAACCCTAGAATCCAAAGCTCTGATACCAAATGTTATGCAACTAGATCACAAAACAGAAGAAAGAATAGATCAACGACTTGAAAATTATCCTATTCAAGGGGGGAACCTCCTTTACAAAACACATAAATAAAAAATTCTTAGATTATACAAATGACAAGACCTCATTTCAATATATATGAATCTAAGGGATCACAATATAATCAGAGCCTACATAATAATAATAATGCAAGGGCACAACAATAACAATATGGAGGCTACATGGGAAAAAGAATAACAATAGGGGGATTACACTATTATTGTAGGGACCTAACACATTTTTTATTTATAAAATGAAGATATTATGTGAATATACCCTGGAAAGACCCAATAATGTAGATCGTTCACTACCTAATGGAGATCCACAACAAGGCACCTTGCATGATGCACCATAACTTGTGTGGGATCACTTGGCACTGATGCCACGTCGTTGGCCCCATGCCACGGAATCACTCACTCCATCGCTAACAACATCGGCATGGATGCGTGTGTTCAAGATCCAGAAGGTTCCATTTTCCATCCACGAAGAGTAGGGTATCTATATTTCCATAAATGAAAAATTTCCATATTTCACAACATCTTAATGTTAAAATATTCGTTTGCCTTGTTTTGATTTCTATATTTAATAGAATTCCATGTGTCAATATGCAAATACTTCCTTAAATTATGCAAATACTTCCTTAAATTATGTTGGGAAGATATCCACATGGAATTCTTGAATAAAAAATGGTGGACAACGATCCACATGGCATTTTCTTATGCAAGTTTCCCACCATTTTTTATGCAAATACTTCCTTAAATTATGTTGGGAATTTAACCACATGGAATTCTTGTATAAAAAATGGTGGACAATGATCCACATAGCATTTTCTTATGCAAAGTTAAGAAACTTGGAAAATATAAATATTTTTAGATTTTTTATATTTTAATATATTTTCTATATCTCATAATTCAATTTAAACCACATAAAAATTGCCATCAACCAATTAGAAAAATAAAACAATTTATATTTTAAAACATTAAAAAAAAATGTTTTTCAAAATATTCAGTTTAATATTTATTTTTTTTCAAAATTTTAATAAACTTAATAGAATTTGTTTAAAAAAATTCAAAACTAATTGAAAATCAAAGTTTTTTTTTACCAAAATCAAAAACAATATATCCCTGCCTTCAGTAGGTATAATAAATTAAAGCACATGGCCTAAGGGGAAAAATGATTCACTTTTGTGACTAGTCAATGCAAATAAATTATATTATCACAAAAAACTCATTGTATCAGCTCATACATCCTATAACAATTTATATTTGTATATTATGTGAATGTCAATTATTTATCACTTTTCTTGTATATTTTATTTTATGTTGATTACAATGACAAGAAAAGACTCTACCTGTAATTCTAAAGCTCATATCTATTGGGTGCAATAGGAAAACAAATGGCATACTAATTTGACAACTTGAACAAATTAAAAGTTCATTACATCTTCCATGTCTCTTACTCGAGGAAGAAGGTTCCATACAAATTTTGGCAAAGCCCTCGAATTTGGGCAAAGGATTTTATCAAGGAGCTAGGAATGCTATATACTTAACTACAATATCTTTTTATATGTTAAATTTTATATACATTAGGAATTTTCCTTATAAGATCATGATTTTGTAATCATGTAATATTTGTAAAAATGGGCTTTGAGTATAACAAGGATCTAATGACTTGATTAATGACATAATTTGTAATGTAATGTTCCCATCCACTTAGGATACATAAGGAAGGGGATATTCTAGCTTAATAAGGTTCTTGTAGGCTAGAACAGGAAAAATTAATCAAGGGAACATGATTTACATAGGACAAAACATTACAAAAGCTAAATTGGCGAAAAGGGGAAATGGGTCCTAAGATAATGAAAAGTCACTTTTAATTTATAAAGTAAGGTAAAAAGGTGGAAAAAGTGGTTAATGAGTTATAAAAGAGGGAAAATTAGGAATCTCTCCTCATTGTTGTATTTTCCCATCTAAAAAAAAAGAAATTTGGAGAGCTCTTGGAGAAGAGTCTAGGTTTTTTGGAAACCCTCATTATTGGTTGCTAATTTCAATGTTGAAACTATACACCCTACCTAGTTTCGGAGCGAAATTTCTCATATATTTCCATTTTACTCCAAATAGAAATGTATATTAGCATAAGGAAGCAAGTAAAAAGTGTTATCAGTTGATTTTATGAGCTTATTCCTTCTATTTAACATTCTCTATGTAGTTTTGATTATGGGCTATATCAGGGCCAAGTTTCTCCTCTCTTAACTAGTGGATTTCAACCACAATACAAAGGGGATGAGCTTAGTTATAAGGGGTTGAATATCAATGTTAAGGAAGGTGCCAAGTTACGAATATTTGATGGCCATGTCACTGTCCATAAATCTTTTCCTTTGCGGTCGAGCTTTTTGGTTCTATTGGAGTTGTTTGTGACCAAGGCATTGTTGTAAGAAGGGTCGAACTTCTTCATATCTAAGGGTCGAGTTTACCAGTCAAAAGGAGGAATAGTTTAGCAATAAACAAGGGTTCAAGCTCTTCATAGTAATTTGGATGAGTTTAATTTTGTGTTGGGACTAAAATATTTCATCAAAGTGGTTGATTTCCACATATGTAAAAGACCACGGATCCTTCCATATTGTTGGTTGAATGGATTGATATATGCATTCCTCTTGTGGATTTGAGTGAAATATATTTCTAGGTTGATTTTTAGGCTTATTGGCAGTTTGAGTCACCATTCTTGAGGATAAGTTTTTCAAGGAAGGAAAATGTTGTTGGTAGTAGCAGAAGTTACCTTATTGGAGTTGTTAAAGAGGGCCATTCCTTGATTTTTGTACTGTGAAAACTCTTGACAGGTTAAAAAATTTACCCATTGTAAACTTTAATTTCCAATGAAGGAAATGTTAGTTTTCCTTACATTTATGATTATGCAAATGTATATCAATGGCCTTTTCTGTCACTGAGTATAATATAAATTCCTTACATTTGTATTTGAGTATTTATCAGTCTTTAGGAGAATTTTACTTCTTTTTTGGGGGTTAAAAAATTTTAAAATGCACCTACATCCATGTTCAGACTAATTGTTTAACAAAATAATTCTAAGACTATCTCAGACAGAGCTCAAAAAATTGGTGGAAAACTTAAGGTACTTCCAAGAGGGTATCTTACAACAGTATCAAATCATGGTCTTAGATATTTGTGAGGTTTAAGTGGCAGCTTATAACCACAATTGATGAGTTCTGAAGATCACGCATACGTCACTTAAAAAATGCACTACAAGGTCAAAGAGCCCACTCCAATTTTGGAGGAAGAGGAAATTCCTTAAGAAAAAGAAGAGGTAGAAGAACCACTTGAGAAGGGCAGGACATTCATGGGAGACAAGGAGAATCAAGTATTCAAAAGCTTGCTTATTGTCCTTAATGGTTTTTCTAAGGGCCAAAAGGAGATGGTGGAGCTTATGAGAAAATTATGTAACAAGGGGGGTTCCATCGGGATTCCAATGGGGGAGTAGCATACTAAGGATCTCGTTAATGGTGAGGGATATAATAGTGGAGAAGCTAATCATGCACACTCAATCATGCACAGCCACAACCAAAAATATAACACATCATCCAAACCCAAAATACCATAGTTTCTTAATGAGGCAGCAGTTGAACAAGTGGAGAAAAATTACCAAGAAATCACTTTTGGGGATTATTTCGTGGTGTATAGGAGGCTAGGACAAGACTTCCAAGTTTTCATGAGCTTCACATATTTTTTCAACCATCATATGACAAATAATCATAAATGTGTTCAAATGGATATGAAGTAGAACAATGAGCTTCATAAGACATTGGGGAAAGTGTCTATTCCATGTTTTGATGGGTCATCAAAATTTTCATCTAGATCATGGGTTCAAAAGTTGGACACCTACTTACATCTACATCAGATAAAAGAGGTTGATTCCCTTAAGTTGGCTACAATACAATTGGATGGGGATTCCCATAAGTGGTGATACCATGGGTTAGTGACCTCGGGTCATGCCATCATAACCTCATATTCCGATTTTACTCAAAGACTCAAAGAGTGCTTTGATAGGAAAGATCCATAGATTCATTTTAGGGAGTTGACACAACTCAAGAAGACTAGTATTTTGGATTCATATATCTTAGAGTTTCAAAGGTTTTAAATTATGGCCACACACATATATGAGGCATGACTAGTGATGTTATTTGTGGAGGGGATATTTTTGTTGATCAATGGTTGTGATTGATGTCAACCTAAGCAGCACTAGGGGCTACCCCGATCTTGCATGGGAATTTTGAATTGACAACTTACTCTATTCTGAGTCAAGGATGTTTTGGATGGTTTCTACTTGTCGAGATTTTTACATTGATATATGGCAAGCCACGTAATTATTCACGGTTTAAGAGGTATTCGTGTTTGAAGTTAGTAACCCCAGTTAGTGGGCTAAAATTCCATGGGGTTGTGGCATGACACTAATAATTGGTTGTGATCATTGAATAGTCAATAATTAATAGTTTTTTAAGCTCATAAAACCCCTCCAACGTTCACTTGTTGAAGACCCTCTCAACCTAAGCATTTATATAAATTGTGACTCTCATATCCTCCTCATGGAAGGATTTCGCTACTTAAAACAAGTCATCGTGGCATTATAGCTATAACTTTTTTTGTGTGAAGTTTCAGATGCTCAAAAAAAGAAAAACCCATTTGAGCCGAAATCCTGATGAAGCGCGTGACCGAATTTCAAATTTTGGTTCGCTATGTTTTCAGAGATATGATTTGAGGAAGTTAGGGTTTTTGCAGGCTCGTGAATTTCATGTCAAACAGGTGACCTTGGGAAAATTGTCATAACTTTCTCTCTGAGCATGGATTCAAATTTCGTAAAAAGTGACAAAAAGAGAACGGATTGTAGTTTGTTGGATATCATTTTCAGGACCAAAGGTTGAAACAATGACACGTGGCACTTCGTACAAGTTCGCTCTACTGAACCAGTGTATAATCAAGTCATCGTAGGAGATTGGGCATAACTATTTCTTGAAGAATCCAATATTGATCAGACCTACAGGATTGGAAAGAGGACTTAGAGGGCTACCACAAGACGCAATTGCAGACCTTGGAGATCTGATATTACATAGATACAGCAGATTCAATATCGAGCTTCTAGAATGCAAGAAAAAATATGTATTCAAGGATCATTGTAATAAGGACAACACAACAACAGTCAAGGGTAAGTCTGCTACAACAAGGTATGTATGATTAGTGTTTGAATTTTAATTTGAGTATCATCTCTGACATGTGTTTTTGCAGGACAGTGTAAGTATTTTGTATGTATGTTTGATTGGGTTTTGTTCATAAATGTTGAACATATTTCATTTCAATTTTGAATATTTCTCTAACATATGGTTTGCAGGACAGTGTAAGTATTTTGTTTGTATATTGGTTTGGGTCGTCTTCATTAATGCATGTGCAGGAAGGAGGACACAATAGGACAACTCAGACACATACTAGAAGGACAATGCAACGCCAAAGTACCACTACTTGAAGCAAACACAACAATACCTCAGCAACTACTAGTGTTCAAAGAAGCAGTGTCAAGTCAAGTATCAGGTCGTGTCAAAAGTCAAGATTGTAAAAATCATCATTGTAAAATTGTAAGAGTCATTATTGTAAAAGAGTCAATCTACCTAGAGTTGGAGAGGCATTGTTGGGAGGTATAAGTGTCATTGTTGGATAATGTTATGGTTGGGTTGCAGGTCATAGTGTGATTGGGTGATTGGTCTAGTTCAAGAAAATCATTGTGAATCATATTGTATCGTGGATCATTGTCCCTGGTACGAGAGTCCACACTCTTGTCTTATTTCTGATCATTATAGGGTGGCAGGGAGGTGTTATTTTGGTGCATGAAGTCACCTACAGGTTGGAGCCTGTGAACACTTCAGGGTGGTAGGCCGGTCTAGGATGTCGGAGAATCCATTCAGTTGACTACTGAAGAAACCAGGGCATTGGGGCGTCCTTCCAGTGGGAGCTGGAGAAGAATGCATTTCTAGAATTCTAGGAAGTTGTACCTTTCATTTCAGTTGGAGCTAAAGATTAAATAATTTATTAGAAAAACGTTCGATGGTTTTTAACTCGGAGGGGGTTTTCCACCTAAAATTCATATCCCTATTGTGTTCTAATGTTTAATGTTGTTACTGGATAAACATCAAGAATAATTGAAGATTAACTAATGCTCTGAAAATATTTAAAATTGCTAATTGATAAGAAATACTGATTCACCTCCCTTCTCAGTATTTCCAACAATTGGTATCAGAGCTTGGTTCCTTCAATAGTAGTCTAACAACTTGGAAGGAGATCATGGAGTATACTAAGAATAGAGTTCCTCTGTTCAATGGAAATAACTATGCACTTTGGAGTAGAAGAATGCAGGGTCATTTGCTGGCGCAAGGATACGAAGTATGGGAAATCGTTGAAAAAGGCTTTACAACAACCTGTGATGAACAAGGTAAGAAAAATATGGTATATGATGCAAAGGCTAAAGATCTCCTTAACAGTAGGCTTGTCGAAACTGTCTATCTTAAGGTACTGAGTTGCAAAACTGCTAAAGAAGTATGGGGCAAGCTTGAAAATATATATGTAGGTGACTCAAACGTGAAAGAAGCAAAGCTTCAAATTTACAAGGCAAAATTTGCGCAACTCAAAATGAAGGAAGATGAAAATATTGATGCATACTTATAGCATGTTGATGAAATAACAAATGCATTGGAAAGTTTGGGAGAACATGTCGACACGAAAATTGTTGTCTGAAAGATCCTTAGAACCTTGCCAGCAAGATTCAACCCAAAGGTATCTGCCTTGGAATATAGTTCGAATCTAGCCAATCTCAGCAAAGATGAATTGCATGGAGTGCTTACGGCATATGGAATGAGGATTGAAGAAGAGGACAACACATCTCACCAAGAAACAACATTCGTCGCATCCAAGAAAACTAGTAAGGACAAGCATACTCCAAAAGAGAAAACTTGTAGTTAAAAGGAAGAAGACGAAGAAGAATTTTCAGATAAAGAATTTGCCTACTTCAAGCGAAAAATGAGAACAGGTACGGGGAAATTCAAAGGTAAACTTCCATTAATATGTTTCGATTGTGGTGAGGTTGGGCATTTTGCAGCCAAGTGTCCTCACAAAAATGAGGTTGTTATGAAAGGAAAGAAAGGTATCACGAAGTTCAACAGGCAAGGCAAGAAGAAATGGTTTAAGAAGAGTTTCTTCTCCAAAGAAGATAGCTCCTCATCTGATGAAGACAGTGATAACGAAGAACAAATCAACGGAAGAGTATTGTTTATGGCCAAGCATAATAAGCAAGAAGCATCTAACAAAGAAGAAGAGATGACTGAAGTTGAATTTCAAAATGAAGTGATCAGGGTTATCAAAGAGCGCAAGGTTGAGAAGAAGCATGTCAACACTCTTGAAGACAAATTAAATATAGAAAGGGAACAGGTCCTAAATCTTAAAATCAAGGTTGAAGAATACAAATGAGTTTAAGAATCACTCAGGGAAGAATTAAAGGAAAGCAACAAGGAAAGAGAAGCATTGGAAGCTGAAATAGTTTCTCTACGAAAGCAAGTAAAAAATGGAAAAACTCTTCAAAACTACATCAACAGCTCCAAGGCATTTGAAGAAATCATCCACAATCAACGATCAAACAATGACAAGACTGGTCTTGGTTACAAAGAAGAATATGAAAAGGAGTCAGATCCTTCTATGACAACAAAAGAAGATGGATATACAAAATATAACAAGCAGGTAGACCTCCCAGCCAACTCAAGAGATCAGGACTCGCAGGAAGAACCATGGAAGGCAATTCCTCGAAGAAGATTTCCTCCCAGGTATCAACCTATCTTCTATGGTCATTTTTATTCATGTAGAAGGTTTGGACAAAGAGCTATAGAATGTCGCACATATGTTTGGAATAAATACAATTTCGGGAGATCTTTCAGAAAGGGACATTCCGGAACTCAGCAGAATATTAACGGATTTGATCATTTGAGAGATGATGTCGAATGTTACAAATGTAACAATTTTGGACATCTGGCTAAAGATTGCAGACTTGGAAGTTATTCAAAGGAATTCTCGCAAAATCAGAATGATCAAATATGGAAAAAGAAGACTGAAAAATTTGCTATCGCTCTCAAGGCTCAAAGCAACAGAACCGTTTGGTATGTTGATAGTGGTTGCTCAACTCATATGACTGGAGATAGGAATAAGTTCATATCCTTGAAGGAAAAGAAGGATGGAACAGTGTCTTTTGGAAATGACGGGTGTTCAAACATCATAGGAGTAGGTACAATCACACTTGGAAGCAAGAATGTATTAGCGAAAGATGTGTTGTTGGTTGAAAATATGAATCACAATCTACTCAGTGTTGGACAAATGTGTGATCAAGGACACATGATACTATTTAACTCTAAGAAATGTGAAATTAGGAAAGGCAAGTTTGGTAAAATTGTGGTTACAGCAAGCAGAGCTCCAAATGACATATATATTTTGGATGAGACACCTAAAGGGTGCTTTTTGGCGAAAGAAGACGAAAGTTGGTTATGGCACAAATGAATGGGACATATAAATTTCGACAATTTGGTCAAGATCAGCAAGAAGGAAGCAGTAAGAGAAATACCTAAAATTTCAAAACCTACCAATACAATATGTGAATCTTGTCGACACGACACAGACAAAAGTTGAGTTCAAGACAAAAGAACGCTTTGCATCACGTCCATTGGAATTAGTACATACTGATCTATGTGGTCCTATGAGAACAAAAGTTTTAGATGGAGAATTATCTTTTATGCTAATGATAGATGATTACACTAGAATGACAATCGTCAGCTTCTTAAAGAAAAAGACTAAGACATTCGGGTGTTTTAGAATCTACAAGGAATTTGTTGAAAATGAAACTGATTTGAAGATCAAATGTCTGAGATCAGATAATGGCAAAGAATTCACTTCCAAGGTATTTCAGCGGTACTGTGATGAAAATGGAATAAAAAGGAAATTCTCAAAAGCCAGAACACCGCAGCAAAATGGAGTTGCTAAAAGAAAAAACAGAACCGTATAGGAAATGGCTAGAACAATGTTAAATGATTAAAAATTAGATGATAAATTCTGGGTTCAAGCAATCAATACAGTTGTATTCATTATAAACAAAGGTTTGCTAAGGAACAATTGTAGCATGACTCCATAAGAATTATGGAAAGGAAGACCAGCTAACGTCAAATACTTCAAAATATTTGGAAGAAAATGCTACATCAAAAGAGAAGATAAAAAATTGGGCAAGTTTGATTCCCGTGTCGATGAAGGTATTCTCGTTTGTAATTCACGCAAAAGGAAGGTTTATAGATGCTACAATCTGAGGCGAAAACAAATAGTGGAAATCATAAATGTTACTTTTGATGAAGATTGTGTTACAAAGGATGACGATGAGATTGTCCCTTCAAGCAAATCAAAGGGATCTAAAGGAGAATCTGTGAAGGATGAAGAAGAAGCTCTTGAACAATACCAATCAAATAAGGAAACAACAATCAACCGAGAGGAAATAAGAAATGATCAGCAAGATGTACAAGAAAATTCTCCAAAAGCTTTAAAAGAATGGTGTCAAAAGAATCATTCGTCAAATCAAATCATCGGCAACATAAATGAAGGAATTGGAACCAGAAGAAGTCGACTACTTCGTTCATCATAACAAGCGCACCTTGCTTTTTTAACAACTTTTGAGCCTAGCAATTTTGAGGAAGCTAGTCAAGATGACCACTGGGTAGCAGCTATGAATGAAGAACTGGATCAAATTGAGAAAACGATACTTGGGAATTGGTTCCACGACCAAAGGATAAAAATGTTATTGGAACTAAAGGGGTCTTCAGAAACAAATTGAATGAGGATGGACAAGTTACCAAGAATATGACAAGATTGCTCTACAAAGGATATGCACAAGTTGAAGGAATTGATTTTGAACATACACTTGCCCCCATTGCCAGAATGGAAGCTATCAGAATTTTTCTCGCTTATGCATGCTCGAGAAAAATCAAGGTCTACCAAATTGCTGTTAAGTCAACCTTTCTAAATGGTGAATTGGAAGAAGAAGTTTACATTAAACAACCCGACGGTTTTCTGCTCTCTGAAAAGGAAGACTATGTCTGCAGATTAAAGAAGGCACTATATGGTCTCAAGCAAGCTCCTAGAGCTTGGTATGCTCGTCTTGATGGGTATCTACATCAACAAGGATTCAAGAAAGGAAGCGCCAACAACAATCTCTATGTGAAAGTGGATCAAGATAACCTAACAATTATCGAGGTATATGTAGACAATATAATTTTTGGAAGCAATGATGACAGATTAAGTAAAAACTTTGCCACAAAGATGCGAAGTGAGTTTGGAATGTCTCTACTTGGCGAGCTGACATACTTTTTAGGGCTTCAAATATCTCAGCAGGATAAAAGAATATTTATATATCAAACCAAGTACATCAAGGAAATGCTCAAGAAATTCAAGATGGAAGATTGCAAGCATGTCCTTACCCCAATGGTCACAAGTTGCAAGTTAAGTATAGATGATTCGTCAAAGGATGTGGACCAAAGGTTGTATAGATCTATGATTGGCAGTCTTCTATATGTGACAGCTTCTCGGCCAGACGTAATGCAGACAGTTGGACAAGTAGCAAGATTCCAAGCAGCACCAAAAGAATCTCATATTATTGTTGTCAAAAGAATTCTCTGATATCTTAAGGGCACAACAAAATATGGTTTATGATATCCTAAAGGAAATAATCTAGTTATCCAAGCTTATGCAGATGCAGATTGGGCAGGAACTGTTGATGATCGAAAGAGAACTAGTGGAGCAACATTCTATCTAGGTGGTTGCCTTGTTTCATGGTTAAGTAAAAAGCAGTCTTCAATCTCGTTATCCACAAAACTTTGCCTTGTTTCTGGATGAAGAAAACTTTGCAAGATCTTCAAGTCAAGTTTGATGAGCCTATTCCCATCTTTTGCGATGACACCAGTGCCATCAATATCTCCAAGAATCCTGTGATGCATTCCAAAACAAAACACATTCCGATCGAATATCATTTCGTTAGAGAGCAGGTCACCAAAAAGAATATCAAGCTTTAATATGTTGGCACAAAGGAACAAATTGCCTACATCTTTACCAAACTATTACCTCGTGAAACATTTGAGTATCTTTGCCTAAAGCTTGGGATTCTCGCAAGTTCTCATTAGACTCTTTCTCCTATCTAACTAAGTAAGAAAAGGGGGAGTTGAGGTGTGTACAGATCCGCAAAATGACGTTTGTCAGGGTAAGTTACCCCTTGCCATTGATGACAAAGGGGGAGAGAATGTTATAGGAAGAGGTGTCATGATCGCAGGGGGAGTACTTGTGTTGCCATCAATGCCAAAGGGGGAGATTGTTGATCAGTGGTTGTCATTGATGCCAACCCAAGCAGCACCAGGGGCTACCCCAATCTTGCATGGGAATGTTGACTTAACAACTTACTCTATTCCCAGTCAAGGATATTTTGGATGGTTTCTACTTGTCGAGATGTTTTCATTGATATATGGCACGCCATGAAATTATTCACGGTTTGAGAGATATTTGTGTTTGAAGTTAGTAGCCCCAGTTAGTGGGCTAAAACCCCATGGGGTTGTGGCATGACACTAATCATTGGTTGTGGTCACTGAATAGTCAATAATTAATAATTTTTTTAAGCTCCTAAAATCCCTCCAACGTTCACATGTTGAAGACCCTCTCAACCTAAGCATTTATATAAATTGTGACCCTCATGTCCTCCTCATGTAAGGATTTCGGTACTTAAAACAGGTCATCGTGGCATTATAGCTATAACTTTTTTTCTGTGAAGTTTCAGATGCTGGAAAAAACCCATTTGAGCCGAAATCTTGATGAAGCGCGTGACCGAATTTCAGATATTGGTTCGCTATATTTTTGGAGATATGATCTGAGGAAGTTAGGGTTTTTGCAGGCTCGCGAATTTCATGTCAAACAGAAGACCTTGGGAAAATCGTCATAACTTTCTCTTTGAGCAGTGGATTCAAATTTCGTAAAAAGTGACAGAAAGAGGACAGACTATAGTTTGTTGGATATCATTTTCAAGACCAAAGGTTGAAACAATGATACGTGGCACTTCGTACAAGTTTGCTCTACTGAACCAATCTATAATCAGGTCATCGTAGTAGATTGGGCATAACTATTTCTTGAAGAATCCAATATTGATTAGACCTATGGGATTGGAAAGAGGACTCAGATGGCTACCACAGGACACAATTTCAAACCTTGGAGATCTGAAATTACATAGATATAGCAAATTCAATATCGAGCTTTTAGAAGGCAAGAAGTAATATGCATTCAAGGATCATTGTAATAAGGACAACACATCAACAGTCAAGGGTAAGTCTACTACAACAAGGTATGTATGATTAGTGTTTGAATTTTAATTTGAATATCATCTCTGACATGTGTTTTTGCAGGACAGTGTAAGTATTTTGTATGTATGTTTGATTGGGTTTTGTTCATAAATGTTGAACGTATTTACATTTGAATTTTGAATATTTCTCTGACATATGGTTTGCAAGACAGTGTAAGTATTTTGTTTGTATATTGGTTTGGGTCTTGTTCATTAATGCATGTGTAGGAAGGAGGACACAATAGGATAACTCAGACACATACTACAAGGACAATGCAATGCCAAAGTACCATTACTTGAAGCAAGCACAACAATACCTCAGCAGCTGCTAGTGTTCAAAGAAGTAGTGTCAAGTCAAGTATCAGGTCATGTCAAAAGTCAATATTGTAAAAATCATCATTGTAAAATTGTAAAAAAGTCATTACTGTAAAAGAGTCAATCTGCCTAGAGTTGGAGAGGTATTGTAGGGAGGTATAAGTGTCATTGTTGGATAATGTTATGGTTGGGTTGCAGGTCATAGTATGATTGGGTGATTGGTCTAGTTCAAGAAAATCATTGTGAATCATATTGTATCGTGGATCATTGTCCCCGGTACGAGAGTCCACACTCGTCATATTTTTGATCATTATAGGGTGGCAAGGAGGTGTTAGTTTGGTGCATGAAGTCACCTACAGGTTGGAGCTTGTGAACACTTCAGGGTGGTAGGTCGGTCTAGGATGTCGGGACTTGGGGCATCCATTCAGTTGACTACTGAAGAAACTAGGGCGTTGCGGCGTTCTTCTAGTGGGAGCTGGAGAAGAATGCTTTTCTAGAATTCTAGGAAGTTGTACCTTTCATTTCAATTGGGGCTGGAGATTAAAGAATTTATTAGAATTGCGTTCGGTGGTTTTTGACCTGGAGGGGGTTTTCCACCTAAAATTCATGTGCCTGTTGTGTTCTATTGTTTATTGTTGTTACTGGATAAACATCAAGAAAAATTGAAGATTAACTAATGCTCTAAAAATATTTAAAAATGATAATGGATAAGAAATACTGATTTACCCCCCCTCTCAGTATTTCCAACACGTTCTTGTTAAGGCCATGGTAGAGGAGTTCAACTATCAATACCACCAACATCAACAAAGTTCAACAATCAATGCCACCAACATCAAGGTTCTTGAAGGGCTTCATGCTCTTGATCAAATGCGAATCTCATACCCTCACACATGATAGAACCAAATGGAAACATTGCAAACCCCCAAACCATGAAATCCTAAAAACCATTTAGTTTGTTGAATTTTGAGTAAAATCTAAAATTCTAGTTTCTCCATACGAAATCCAATGAGGTCAAAACCACTCTCAAACATCCTGATTCATTTCATGGTAATGTTAAAAATTTAAGTAAAAGGATTTTACTTTAAGAATTTAACATTAACATTGATTGCTAGCTTTGCTAGGGCTGAGATGTGTGAGGCAAATGATAGGGTAGGCATGCTTTTCTTGGATGGGTTGTTTTTGGAGGGACAAAACCCCAAATTTCGCTCAAGATGGCTTCAAAACTCACAATATTGCAATTTGTGGGGTCTGCGATTGGCCTGGCAATAAATCAGTTGGTTTCTGATGGAACCGGCCGGTTTTCCCATAAACCAGCCGGTTCTGTCACAAACTAACTAGTTTATGGCCAGTTAGACCAAAAAACCAATGTGGCCACTCAGATAATCGGCTTTTTCAAACGGTTTGAAGGCCTAGGCTAATGGACCGACATGTTTGACCGGTTTACGGTTCGAACTAGCCGATTTTGAATACTATGCATAGTACATGGGCTCAATACCATGTACTTAGTCATACACATATGGTGATGGGGTCAATTAAATATGACATAAATGGCTAATGATAGCTACAATGAGTGGCCATTAACTACTTTGACAATAAATACTACTAGGAAAAGATGGCATATGGGAAACCAAAAGGTACAAACGTGTGTGTCCCTTTGAAGTGCATAATGCATGTTCCACAAAG
This sequence comes from Pinus albicaulis, assembly GCA_034641835.2. Taxonomy (NCBI): domain Eukaryota; kingdom Viridiplantae; phylum Streptophyta; class Pinopsida; order Pinales; family Pinaceae; genus Pinus; species Pinus albicaulis. The sequence continues at coordinate 1,284,998,235 of CM076581.1, read as the reverse complement.
TTTAGTATGAATAAAATACAAAAGAGAAGTAAACATGCAACAAATTAAATGAAGCGAATGATAATTTAAATAGGGGAAAAAGTTGAGGTCCAAAAGAAGGGCATTGAGATAAATTCCATAGAACAAAAACAAACAACAAAGCTTTCTTGAGAATAGTGTCAGCCAACAAATCCAATCACATCCAAGGACAAGAAAAATTCGGTGAAGAGGTTACTGTTGATATCTCCTACTAAGATTTTTGAGGTCTAAATTGCCTGAGTAATATGGTAGGGTTAAGCAAAATTGAAATATATGATTTGATGGAAGACCCATTTTGGCCATGTTACCCCTCAGGTCAGCAAGAGTATACATGTTTTTGCAGCAATCTTCACATCGTTGTAAGCCCGATGTCACAAATTAAAGCCTTGTAAGAACCATGTGAGGCCTTGTATTAGGTGTTCTATACTTTATGTTTGGTTGGACCATGGTCGGTCGCTTAGCGTTCATCAATGGCGCCTTCCGTGCTAGATATGATTGGAGGGCCTTGGACTCATGGTTTTAGAGGAGCCTACTTTTTTAAGGGTGATGACTAGTGTAGAAGCCAATCCAACCCATGTCGAGTGCACCTGTCTTACCACATGGTTGTGTCTATTGAGTCTGTGTGGCCTTGGCCTTGGTGCAATATCCCTCAGATGTTTGTCAACATGAAAGTCTCAGTGTCAACTTTTCACATTTCCTGAGGCAGTTCATGTTTCCTGATGCAAGTTCACATTTCTTGAGGCAGTTCATGAATCATGCCTTTGGCTACTACCAAGATGGTCATGTTCTTCCTCTCAACAACTCCAGTTTGTTGAGGGTTGTATGGAACAAACATCCCTCTTAATCTCAGCTTCCTTACAAAATTCCTTGAAGTCATTTCAAGTGTATTCTCCATTATCTATCCTCAGGATCTTGAACTTCTTTCCAGTTTGATTCTCCACTAGAGCTTTGAAGCCCCTGAACATGCAGAAAACCTAATCCTTGGCCTTCAAAGAGAAGATCCAAGTCTTAAGGGAGAAGTTATCAACAAAAATCACATAGTATAGATATCCTCCAAGATATGCCACCAGCATGGGCCCAAAAATTAATTTTGGTTAATTTTTTCCTTTTCTAATGTTAAGCAGAAATAAAGTGGGTAAGGGGACCGACAAATAAAACTAGGCACCTAAAGTGCTTCCCTATAGTCTCTAAAGGCAAATATTGTGGCTGAAGTGGGGTCCATGTGGCCACCCAACATATGGAGGCAACTTCCTAGGTGGCTGTGTGGGAGAGGCAGCGCAGTGGTAGGTTGGAGGAGGGGCAGCGCAGTCCTTGTGGGCCTAAGGTAACGTTGGAGGCCCAATTTTGACAAAAGGGAATGAGAGAAACTCATTCCTCATTCATTCATCTATCTGATTTTCTCTCTTTAATGACTGAAGCACGCTTGAGCTGTTTAGCCAAGTCTGCAGTGTTGTTTAGAACAGAGATTTCGAAGCGAAGATCTCAACCACTGCCTCGGGGGACTTCGAATGCCCGCTCAAGAGAGGAGCACCATCCATATTTGTGAAGAGTTTGCATAGAAACATCACAGCCACACGTAGTCCCTTCATGACAGCGCAAAGGCAGTCCAGACTGTGTAGTGATTGCGCAGTCCAACAGAGAGAAGTGTCAAGAAGTGGAGGAGCAATGCAGTTTTAGTCGGATGATTTGGAGGGGAGGCTAGCCACCTCCTACCAAGGATTTGGGCAAAGTTTTGGAGACACTTTCCTGCAGTTCCATCCAGGAGACCGATTTCCCCAACAAAGTAGCATGCCAAGCCCAAGGGGGCCATTTTCTAAGGTCGGGATTTCTGGAAACCCTTCACGGTTTTTTTGTGGGTCTTATGAGTAGAGCCTGGGGTTAAAAGCCCAGAATTTTTTGAGCATGGGAGCAAGCCCAAACCATAGTCTGATTCCAGCGAGCAACAATAGTTCTAGCACTAGCAGCGCAGAGAGGGAGCCACACAGAGCATCATTCCAGTAGTGTTTTTGTTCGGATTTAGATTTGTTCTTCAACCTGTCTAGTGCAGGCCCAAGTGCCATCTTTTTTAGCACCTCCATTGTACTTTTCCGACAAAAATTAATAAAATGGCTCAGTTGGTTTTGGTTTCATTTCTTGTGTCTTGATGATATTTTTACGTTTGTTGTAGTTTATTGTCTATTTGTTCTTTTATCACTGTTAAACCCCATTTGGGGATATTACAGTGGTATCAGGGCTCATAGACTTGGCTCAGCCTATGGAGCAGGCAATCTATGACACTGAAGGATACGCAAAACATCACATACTTGAGGCAGAGATATAGAAGTAGAGAAAGGAGGCTCGAGATTACACTCGACCAGGTTGACAGTGTTCTGGTAGTAGAAGAAAGAGGAAAGGCACCTATGGCAGAGGAAAGAGATGAGGGGAGGGAGCATGCTTAACTCATGAAATCATTACAAGACCTCGCTAAGAGGATTGAGGAGATGGGGCAGAAGATTGGTGGAGACAATAAGCAAAAGGGGATTCAATGAGAATTCCAAAACGTGGAAGGATCCGACACTTCACATCATCCACCGGGTCCTAACACTATGCAGCATGTGGTGCCATGCACTCCACCACGCTCTACCATCCCCACATTTCTGGCTTCGGGAGCAGGAGCAAGAGGTGGCTCAGTACAAATATTATTTCGCGGAGTATCACTCTTATGGGTCGGAGTTTGGAGGTGCTCTCACCTTCAATGACTTCTGTCAGCTGAGGAACAACAATAGACCCAGGGACCAAACTAGAGAAGGAGAGTACACGCAGGCCAATGATCTGCAGCGTACCGTGGGCAGGCTTTTTCTGCCAACTTTTGATGGGTCATCAAAATGTTCAGCCAAAGCTTGGGTGGAGAAGATGGACATCTATTTCTAGCTTAACCAAATGACAGAGGTAGAGGCCATCAAGGTGGCTGCGTTGCACCTAGAGGGAGAAGCCCATGACTGGTGGTTCCATGGGATGACCACGCTGGGTCATTCAGGAGTGAAAACATATGATGATTTTACCCGAAGATTGCTAGAGAGGTTTGATCAGAAGGATCCGGAGGAGCAATTTGTGGAGCTGACAAAGCTTAAGCAAACAAGGAACCCGAAGACTTACATCTCAGAGTTCCTGAGACTTTCAGTGATGGTTCCAGACTTATCGGAACCAAGGAGGATTTACATCTAAGTTGCAAGAAATGCTAGCCCTAGGCCCGTTTCACCAAGAAAACGAAATTGAAACGAGGAAACGCGTACCGTACGGCCAAGAAATGTGTTTCCGGCCGTACTGGAAATGGTACCAATACGGCCGGAAAAGTGTTTCCCGGTCGTACAACAACGTTTCCTCTTCCGTACAGTGCAAATTTTCATTTTTTTTTTCGATTTCTGCAATTTAATATTATTTATTCTTTTCTATTAGGTATTGGATGCATCTAGAAGGGTTTCTAAAGTTATAAAAAGAGGATTAGCCTCATTCTCTCATCACACGAATTGAGCAAGTCTATTCACTTGGTGAAGAGCGATTTTGGAGAGGAAGGAGGAAGAGAGTAGTGCTTCAGCTTGGGTGTTTTCACCATTGAGCAAAGGAGATTTCAGCAACAAGAGAAAGAGATTTGAGGAGCAGATTTGGAGTGCAAAGTTTCCAGCTACGGCATTCTTGGTTTTTGGCTTATAGCTGCAACCATATTTCTCTTGTTTTTTCTGGCATTTTGGGGTAGCTTTAGCTACAAAAAATTATTTTGGGTAAGAAGCATTCAATTTCTTTATTTTTTCTCATTGTTTTGTCTATTTTTCAAGGGTTTATGCTACCAAAATTTTAAAAAACGTTTTTTTATTTATAGATTTTTTATTTATTTATTTATTTATTTATTTTTTGCAGCAATAGCTTCTTCCGTCCAATGTTCAAGTGCAAACCCCAAGGCCAACCCAAGTGCAAACTCGTATGATTTCACATAACATTTCTTAAATGTCCTAAATTATAATATAAATTTAAATTTTATATATATATCTATATATATATATATATATATATATATATATACCGTGTTTCCCCGTTTCCAAAATTTGGGGAGGTCGCGTTTCGCTTCGCTTTCCGTTTCCGTTTCCCCGTTTCGTGCAACCTTGATTTACATGTTTATTGACAGATCGACAGGGCCTTTGCGTGGGCTAGTGAGGTTTAATCAGCCCACTACGCTGTAAGACATAGTTGGGAGGACTAGATATTTACAGGATGCTCTACAGAGGACGAGGGCTCCCATGCCCAACAGACTGGCTTTCCAACAGAGAGGGAGGGGCGTGAGAGCCCCACCCCCGAGAGGGAATCAAGGCCAAGGGCCATTGGATGATGAAACCTGGAGGGATTTGAGGCGGAAGAAGCTCTACTTTACCTGCCAAGAGCCATGGGCACCGGGTCATAGGTGTGCTGGAGGGAAGGCACACTATATTGAGGTCTTCTCCAATAGTTTGGCAGAAGAGGAGACATTCTTTGAGATGGGAGAAGATACTGGCACAATAGCACTGGGCGAGGATCCACCACCACCATCTCCTCCAGCAGCAGCATGATCATCGTTTGCACCGACTGGAGGGGTCCTTGCATCTTTGCGAGGGGTACCCAAGTACCTAACGCTGAGGGTCCGAGGGAGCATTCAGGGATAGCGTGTCTCGGTGTTAATGAACAGCGGGGCTACACACAACTTCATCAATGCTTAGATGATGCAGAGAAGAGGGATACAGACAGAAAGCTTTGATGGGTTTTCGGTGCTAGTTCTGGGGGCCAAGACCATGCAGTGCATGCGTTATGTCCCAGCTTTGACAGTGACCATGGGGACATACTCATTGACAAACCAATTTTTTATGGTCGACATTCTGGACACCAACATGGGAGGAGCACATGCAGCATGTAGAGACAGTATTGTGTATTTTGGAGCATAAATTTTACACAAAGTTGTCCAAGTGTAAGTTTGGCTGAAAAGAGATGCTATACTTGGGCTACATCATAGGGGAGATTTTGTGCGTGTGCATCAGGAGAAGATCAGGGCCATCAGAGATTGACCGGAGCCCAAGAATTTCACGGAGTTGAGAGGATTTGTAGGCATTTGCATATATTACCAGAAGTTTGTGAAGGGCTTCTCACATCTGGCTGCACCCCTCACAGACCTGACACGGAAGGGAGCATTCACCTGGACTCCCACAGCGCAGGAGGATTTTGACCGCCTCAAATAAGTGATGAGTAGTTGTCTGGTACTTGCACTCCCTGATTTTTCCAAGCCCTTTGCCTTAGAGTGCGATGCATCCGAAGTAGGATTTGGGGCTGTATTGATGTAGGATGGACACCCCATTGCTTTTGAGAGCCAGAAGCTATTGCCTCATGAGAGGCACTACCCCATTTATGACAAAGAAATGTTGGCCATTATGCATGCCTTGGCCAAATTCATACAATACTTAGTGGGGAGTCGGTTCAAGGTTAAGACTGACCACAACAGCCTGCGGTACTTCTTGGAGCAGAAACAGTTGCAGGAGAGACAACAGAAGTGGATTAGCAAGATCCAGGCATACGACTTTGACATTGAGTATGTCAAAGGGAAGAACAACGTGGTAGTTGATGCATTGTCTCGCAGATCAGTATCCCTCTCCTTGATGAGCATAGACGCAGATTGGAAGGAGCAGTTACTGGTGGAGTACTCCAAAGATCAGTTTGCATGTGAGGTGTTGGATGGGCAGGTGACAGATGATCGGTATCGAGTGATGGATGAGGTCATTTATTACCGAGACCAGATCTTTTTGACGGCCAACTCTCGGTTGAGGGAGAAGATCTTGCATGTAGCACATGACTCTCCACTATTAGGGCACCAAGGGTTCACGAAGACCTATAGAGCCATCAGAGAGAGGTTCTCCTACAAGGGCCTCAAGGAGGATGTACTCTGGCATGTCAGGGAGTGCATAGTTTGCTAGAGGAACAAGGGGGAGTTGAACCATCCAACGGGGTTATTGCAGCCGCTTCCCATTCCAGAGGGGAAATGGGAAAGCATCTCTATGGATTTGATCATGGGGTTACCCATGGTACAGGGCAAGGATTGCATCTTCGTCGTTGTTGACCGGTTGACGAAGTATGCCCACTTCTTTGCCATTTCAGCTCAGTACACGGCCTCACAAGTGGCTGAATTGTTTTTCAGGGACATTTTCTGACTGCATGGTCTTCCAAAGACCATAGTCAGTGACAGGGGCAACAGGTTCATGGGGGGGGGGGTTCTGGCAGGAGTTTTTTCGTTTAGTGGGCACAGAGCTCACATGGAGCACAATCTACCACCCGCAGACAAATGGGTAGACGAAGATAATGAACAAGTGGTTGGAGGGATACTTGTGAAACTATGTCACGGGGCAGTAGAAGGCCTGGTTGCGTTGGCTGCACTTTAGGGAGTACTGCTACAACACTACCTTTCACATGTCTATTGGTATGTCCCCTTTCTGTGCTTTATATGGTTACGACACATTATCTTTTGTTGATGCTATGTTTGGGGCAAGTAAAGCCCCTAGAGCCAAAGATTGGATCCAAGAGAGCCAGGACATCCTCAAGGCTCTCAAGGATAACTTGAGGATGACACAAAATCAGAAGATAATATATGTGGATAGAGGCCGCGTGGAGAGGCAGTTTGAGTTGGGAGACTTAGTGTATCTTCGACTTTAGCCATACGAGTAGTCTACACTGAAGCAGAAGGGAGCTGAGAAGCTGAAGCCTCGTTTCTATGGGCCATACAGAGTTGTCCGGCGGGTCGGAGAGGTGGCATATGAGTTGAAGTTGCCACAGGGGAGTTGGATTCACAACATCTTCCATGTGTCCTTCCTGAAAAAGGCTTTGGGACAACAGGTGACAGCAGCTATGGAGCTCCCTCCTACAGATGATGAGGGACATCTAGTGCTACAGCCCAAGGCCATCTTAGATACCAAGGAGAGACACTTGAGGAGCAGGGTGGTGAAGGAGTACTTGATCAGATGGAGGAGCCTCCCAAATGAGGATGCCACTTGGGAGGGGGAGAAGATCCTTCAACATCCATCTTTGAAGTTGCTTGAGGATAAGCAACATTTTGGTGGGGAGGACTATAATATTCCAAATTAGCAGTCAGCTAATTGGAATATTAATTTTGGTTAATTTTTTCCATTTCTAATGTTAAGCAGAAATAAAGTGGGTAAGGGAACCCACAAATAAAACTAAGCAGCTAAAGTGCATCCCTATAGTCTCTAAAGGCAAATATTGCGGCTAAAGTAGGGTCCATATGGCCACCCAACGTATGGAGGCGGCTTCCTAGGTGGCTGCGTGGGAGAGGCAGTGCAATGGGCAGTGCAGTGGTAGGCCAAAGGAGGGGCAGTGAAATCCTTGTGGGCCCAAGGGAACATTTGAGGCCCAGTTTTGACAAAAGGGAATGAGAGCAACTCATTCCTCATTCATTCATCTATTTGATTTTTTGTCTTGACTGACTGAAGCACGCTTGAGCTGTTTATCCAAGTCTGCAGTGTTGTTTAGCACAGAGATTTCCAAGCGGAGATATCAATCTCTGCCTCGGGGGACTTCGAGTGCCCGTTCAGGAGAGGAGCACCATCCAGATTTGTGAAGAGCTTGCAGAGAAAAATCACGGCCATGCACAGTCCATTCAGGACAACGCAGAGGTAGTCCATACTGCGTAGTGATTGCACAGTCCAGTAGAGAGGAAGTGTCGGGAAGTGGAGGAGCTGTGCAGTTTCAACTAGAGGATTTGGACGGGAGGCTAGCCACCTCCTACCAGGGATTTGGGCAGAGTTTTGGAGACACTTTCTAGCATTTCTAGCTAGGAGACCGATTTCCCCAACAGAGCAGCGTGCCAAGCCCAAGGGGGCCATTTTTCGGAGTCGGGATTTCTGAAAACCCTTTGCAGGTTTTTGTGGGTCTTATGAGTAGAGTCTGGGGTTAAAAGCTTGGAATTTTCTGAGCATAGGAGCAGGCCCAAACCATAGTCTGGTTCCAGCCTGCAGTAGAAATTCCAGCACTAGCAGCGCAGAGAGGGAGCCACGCAGAGCATCATTCCAGCACTGTTTTTGTCCAGATTTAGAGTTGTTCTGCAGCCTGTCCAGTGCAGGCCCAGGTGCCATCTTTCTAAGCACCTCCATTGTACTCTTCCAACAAAAATTAATTAAATGGCTTAGTTGGTTTTGGCTTCATTTCTTGTGTCTTGATGATATTTTTACATTTTTTGTAGTTTATTTTCTATTTATTCTTTTATTACTATTAAACCCCATTTGGGGATATTACAAATCTCATTAGATTTGCGACTACTAGAAAGGAATGGTCCCATGACATTCTTTCCACGAGCACATTCTTGACATATGCCTTCATGTTCCACTTGAATCTCTGGAATCCCTGAAACCATCTTGCTCAAACCAAGCAAAGCCTGTAATGAAGTTGAGCTAATATTTGGTGCCAAAGCTCACACTAATTTGTGTTATCATGGACCAATGCTTGAATTAGTCAACCACGAACTTTGTATAGGCCTTCATATCTAACACCAAGTGTGAAGGTTTCCTTTAAGCTAGATTTCCTTAGCCAGGCAAGGATTTTTCCATTAATAAATGCAAATCTGAACCCTTTGTTTTCCATGTTTGAAATGGAGAAAAGATTCTTCTTCAAGCCCAGTACATAAACACATCTTACAGACGAATGGTTTGACCAGAATCCAAACGAAAACAAACTGAGCCAATTCCTTTGACAAGAGTAGAATCATCACCAAGTATAACATTCAAATTAGACTCCCTCTCAACCAATTTTGAGAGGGTATCACGATACCGAGTTAAGTGTCTCGACTCTAGAGGCCCCACTATCCACTAGCCAGCTATCAATGCTATTTGAAGATGAGTTTGAAAGAGCATAATTTAGATTGAGTATTAGCAACATTATCAACATACCTTGTATTTTTGTACTTCTTCAACACTTTCATGGGCAGCAAGACCTCTTCCTCTCCTTCTATTGTTGGAGTTGTTGATGAGCTATTGTTGTTGGTATTGGCCCTCTAAGCACTTCTTCTTTCAGGACAATCTCGGGCTATGTGGCCATATTTGTCACATCTAAAGCATTGGACTTTGGACAAGTCCCTTCTATTATTGTTGAATGTTGGAGTTGGATTCTTTGACTTCCATTTGGAATGCCTTCCTTTCCCTTTTCCTTTCCTGGCATTTGCTACAAATCTTGTAGGTTCTCCTTCTTGGCTTTGAATTCTTCCTTTGGAAATCGGTCTGCATTACTCTTGAGTACAAGTGCCCAAAATGTCATCAATTTAAGGGGGCCCCTTCCTGCTACTAATGCTTGTTATGAATGTCTCCCAAGACATGGGAAGTCCTCCAAGGGTCATCAGCACAAGCTCTTTATCAAGTATGATTTCTCCAATGGAAATAAACTGATCTCTTATTTGAGAGATTCTTATGAAGCATCAAGTTATAGATTCTGACTTGGACATCTTGATGTCACAATGTTGACTCTTCAAGGCAATGATGTGGTTGACATTGTTCACCTCATATATCCCAATAAATTTGTCACAAATCTCCTTTGACGTCTTCAACTTAGAAACATAAGTTATGAGATAATCTCTAAGAGAGTCAATGATGAGCTTATTAGCCTTGATCTCAACCTTCTTGTATTTGGATTTGATATTGACATTGGCATTCTCAGGAGGTTCAGGTATCTTGCCCACCACATACTCTATCACATCATTTTCTTCAAGGGTGGAATCCAACCTAGCAATCCATGTTGCACAGTTGGAGGCATCATTCATCTTTTCTTCAATCTTGAAGTAGGAGGAAGTCATCTTGAGCAAGAGATTTGATCACCAAATAGCAAGAGAAGTGTCTCAAAAGAGTGTTCTCTATTCTCCATTGGCTGATCTTCACCTCAGCTCCGATACCATGTTAATTTTTCTCTCAAGTTCTTTGTTGATATAATTACTTAAAAAAATATAGCATTCAATTGTATTCACCCCAAAATAGTTAAGCAATTATAGAGAGAATAGTAATAAACAATGAACAATAGAAGACAACCATGCACAATCAGACACGGAGAATTTTTGGTCAAAGACTAGGGAAAAAATCCACATGGGGGAAAACCCAAATCAAACCTTCTTCTTAGGAGATATTCATTCAATGCTCAACTAAGATATAACCCAATTTGTACATCAATAAACCAGTCAAAGTCCACCCTTTGACCTTCCAAGGCAACCAAGTCAAATCTAGTCAAAAGAGAGAAAATTTACAATCTGTTACCAGTCAAGAGCTAGTGAAAGGGACGAATTTTGACCTCCTACAGCTTAGTCAATAGGTCGATATTCGACTTGCAACTCCACAGTCAAACTCGATCAAATCACAGTCAAATCCTACGATCAACGCCCAAAAAATCTTATTCTAAACTTCAGTCAACACGGACAGAAAGATTCGATCAAGCAGAGTCAAAATCCTCCTGCAATCTTCAACCTTCCAAGACAGTCAAACCCACGGTCAAATAGATGTCAAATAGCTCAAGTCAACGAAAGTCAAACAAAAGTCAGAGGCTGGTCAATGTAGAGAAGAAAAGGCTCCTTTGACTCCTTCGCACATGTGAGTAGACTCCTATAATTTCAGATTGCATTGATGATTGATGAGATGATCCAAATCATGCTCAACGAAGTCATATTTATAAGTGTTTCATGAGGTGGCTTTTCACACATGTTGGGCTAACTTGTCCTTCTTGAGGCCGACTTGGTCAGTGTCAAAATTACAAATTGTCTCCATTAATTGCCAATGAAAATTACGGCCAAAGCTGCCAACTTCAACATAAGGCTGCTAACAAATTTGAAGACATTTGTTTTTTCATGAAGGCCAAGGATGACGTCTTTAGAAGAATCTAGAAGTTCAAGGCTCAAGTAGAAAACTTGATAGGGAAGAAGCTCAAGGTTTTGAAGACAGAAAATGAAGGAAAGTGTTACATATTGATATGCACGTGGAAGGGAACAAAGACTCCATTGTGCAATGGACAAGCCACCTGCAAAAAAAATTTGAAGATCAGAAGTCCAACAAAGCATTTTTCCCCTTTTCTCTTTCTACTTTCTCTCTCTTCTTCTCTAAAATAAGATGAGAAGTCCAACAAGGCATTTTGCCCCTTTTCTCTCTCTACTTTCTCTCTCTTCCTCTCTAAAATTTCATAACCTTGCGAGGGAATTGTAATGAATGATACTACCATGATGAACTTATGTAATAGACTTACCCAACATGGTGTTAGTTTTTGGTAGCATCGAATGTTGATTTATGTAGCTTGGGAGGTACTCCACAACCCTATGTACTGGGTTTGTGTGAGTTTGCAAGACAAAAGGGCTTTGTGGGAGAAGTACCCAGGCAGTGGGTTTTGCACCCAAAGTTGTGGGCAAGAAAACAGGAGGTATTTTGATGGTTTGACCATTGTTGCAATTGGAGCACCCTTAAAGGAACCAGGGGGTCCTAAGGCAACCATCGAGGATTGGTTCAAATGCGAGAAAATAATTTTAATTGTATGTGGTGGGCTAAATGACATGAAGATCAAGTCGACTTGGCTTCGGCAGTGCCCTTTGGGCCAGACGTTGCACCTTAAGATCATATAAATAAGAGGAGGCTCATTTGATCAAAATACACATCACAAGTGCAAATACATCAAAGGGAAAGCAATCTGATCTGGTTGAAGCCTATAGGAGTCTTTTCCAAGTGAAGAGGAGGTTGAAGTTTCATCTTTTCTTGTGTTTGGGCAAGGGCCGAATTAGGCAGATTTCAGGGCCAATTTTGGAGAACAAGTCTAGGAAAATATGTGCAACTTTTGTGGTGTTATTCTTCTATGAATAGGACGCATTTTGTCTCTATGTTTTCAGGTAGGGTCGAGCCCTTGTTGTGTGGTTGGACATAATCTTGTAACCTGTATTATGGCAGTAAAGTAAGGTCGAGTTGCCTTGAAGGATAGCACAGGAGGACTAGGCCTTGTAGGAGGAGGATTGTGCAATTGTATGAAGAATTTTGAGGTTGAGCTTTAGGGCTAACGTGGACTGTCAATAAGCCCTAACCAGGGCCAAAAATTGTAATATTCCGAATAGAAATAAACAGTAATATAAAGCAACATAAACACACAAATACAACAAATAGAGAGACATCACATAAACAATGCAAATATGGAGAAACACTGAGCCATTTTATTATGTAACTGAAAGATACAATGAGTACAAAGGTGATCAGAATGATGGCACCTTGGCTAGCACAAGGCAAGCTGGAAATACTCTCAGAAATGCTCAAGGAATGGCTGCTCTGTCAAGGACTGCGTAATCTCCAAATGCTGATGTTGCTGCTGCCGAGTTGCTACTACTGTTGGAATGGGATGGCTCTTTGGGGTTGTTCCCCTACTCAGAAAAATATGAAACTCTGGGAGTGAGCTCTCCTCCAAATACCCAGAAAATCCCAGAAAGGAATCCCGAAATGGATGACCTTGGAATTTGACCTCCCTTGGGAAATAATGCTATCTCAGTGAAATACGCTGGCCCTGAATGATCCTCTACAAATGATGGCCTCCTCCTATACCAAAATGATGAAATAGTGAAGGGTTGATCCCTTCACACTATATCGGGCTGAAACCCCTGATAAATCTTCACTCCTGGAACTGCCTCTACCACAAACTGCGTGATCTCTCCAAGAGACTACACTGCCCAACCAAATGCGTAATTCCTGGCTGAGGATGTTATGGCTCCCTCCTACAAAACGATGGATAGAACTCCTCACCTGAGCAGGCACTTGAAGTCCCCCGGGGCTGACATTGGGATCTCCGCTCGAAGACTCTCGTTGTGCAGAACAACACTTGCAGACTTCGCTCAACAACAAAAGCGCATTCAATGTCAAAAGACAAAAATCATAGACGCGTAATAGAATCCGAGAATGAGGAGCCTCTTCCCCTTTTTATGCTTTGAGAGCCTTGCTCTCACCCGGGTCCCACCAAACTACGTTGTCCATCTTGGCCCACGTTGTCCCTCTCTCACTGCGCTATCATGGGGCCATGCTGCCCATGTTGCCACTTCACCCTCCTAGGCCCCACGCTGTCAAATAAATATATGCTCAAGTGACTTTAGGGAATGATTATTTCCTAAGCATGGGCAATGTGTCTCATCACCCACTTTATTAACTAACTTTAATATTAGAAAAACAAAATTGGCCAAAATTAATATTACCAATTAGCTGCTGCTAATTGGAAATATTACAGTCATCCCCGCCCAAACATTGCTTGTCCTCAAGCAACTGCAAAGATGGATGCTGCAAGATTTTCTCACTCTCCCAAATGGCATCCTCATTCGGCAATTCCGCCACCTCACCAAGTACTCTTTGACTGTCTCGCTCCGTAGCTGTCTCTCCCTAGTGTCTATGATGGCTTTTGGCTACAACACCAAATGCCCCTCATCATATGTCGGTGGAAGCTCCTCTGTTGCAGTCACCTGCTGCCCTAATGCCTTTTTCAGGCAGGATACATAGAAGATGTTGTGGATCCAGCTACCTGTAGGCAGCTCTAGCTCATATGCAACGTACCCAATCCTGCGAATCACCCTGTAAGATCCATAGAAGCGGGGCTTAAGCTTCTCGACCCCCTTCTACTTCAATGTGGACTGTCGGTATGGTTGAAGTCATAGGTAGACCAAGTCCCCTACCACAAACTGCCTCTCAACCTGCCCCTTGTCGGCATACAGCTTCTGCTGGTTCCGAGCTGTAGCTAAGTTATCCTTGAGAGCCCGGAGTATATCCTGACTCTCTTGGATCCAGTCCTTGGCCCTGGGGGTCTTGCTAGCACCAAACATCATGTCAAAAAAAGTCAAAGTATGGTATCCATACAAAGCAAAGAACTAAGACATACCAATGGACATGTGAAAAGTGGTGTTGTAGCAGTACTCTCCCAAATGTAACCAACGTAACCATGCCTTCTGCTGCCCTCTAACATAGTTTCGCAAGTAGCCTTCCAGCTAGTTGTTCATTATCTTTGTCTTCCCGTCCGTCTGAGGGTGATAATTGATACTCGGAGTCAACTCTGTACCCACCAAACGAAAGAGCTCCTGCCAAAAGCCGCCCATGAAACTGCTGTCCTGGTCACTAACAATGGTCTTCGGAAGACCATGCAATCTGAAGACATCCCTAAAGAACAACTCCGCTACCTGTGCTGCTGTATACCGTGCTTATATAGCAAAGAAGTGTGCATACTTTTTCAGTCGATCAACGACCACAAAGATGCAATCCTTGCCCTGCACCGTGGGCAACCCTATGATGAAGTCCAATGAAATGCTCTCCCATTTCCCCTCCAGAATGGAAAGTGGCTGTAGTAATCCTGCTAGATGGCTCATCTACCTCTCCCTGATGGCCCTGTAGGTCTTGGTGAATCCCTGATGGCCTGATAATGGTGAGTCATGTGAGGCACGCAGTGCCTTCTCCTTGAGCTGAGAAATCCTAGTCAAGAAGATCCTGTCCCTGAAGTATATCACCTCATCCATCACCCTGTACCAATCATCTGTGATCTGTCCATCCAGTATCTCACAGGCAAAACGGTCCTTGGAGTACTCCACCAGTAACTGAGCCCTCCAGCCCATGTCTAAGCTCATTAAAGACAACGTTGTCGGTCTGCGTGAAAGAGCATCGGCCACCACGTTGTTCTTCCCTTTGACATACTCAATGTCAAAGTCATATGGTTCTTGTTGACCCACTTTTGTTGCCTCTCCTGCAACTACTCCTGCTCTAAGAAGAACCGAAGGCTATTGTGATCAGTCCTCACCCTAAACCTGTTCCCCACCAAGTACTGCCGAAACTTGGCCAGTGCATGCATGATAGCCATCATTTCCTTGTTGTATATGGGATACAACCTCTCATGCAGCAATAGCTTCCTGCTCTCGAAAGCTATGGGGTGCCCCCCCTACATCAAGAATACGCCCACCCCCTCTCCTGAGGCATCGCACTACAAGACAAAGGGCTGCGTGAAATTTGGCAGCACCAAAACTGGGCAGCTGCTCATCACCTCCTTGAGCTTGTCAAAGGCCCTCTGCATTGTGTTCGTTCAACTGAATGCCCCTTTTTTGGTAAAATCTATGAGGGGTGCAACAAGTTGGGAAAACCCCTTGACGAACTTTTGGTAGTAGGTGCAAATGCCTACAAACCTCCGAAGCTCCGTCACGTTCCTAGGTTCCGGCCAATCCCGAATGGCCCGGATCTTCTCCTCGTGGACTCCCACTCTATCCACCTCAATAATATGCTCCAAATAGAGAATCTCTATCAGCCCAAATTCACATTTGGAGTGCTTAGCATAAAAATGTTGCTCCTCCAAAATGCGCAATGCAGCCTCAATGTGTTGTAGGCGCTCCTCCCATGTCCAGTTGTATATCAAGATGTCGTCGAAGAATACCAGCACAAACTTCCTCAATTGACCACGGAAGATGTGGTTCATGCAAGACTAGAAGGTGGCCAGTGCATTGGTTAGCCCGAAAGGCATCACCAAAAACTCAAATGGTCGTAGTGACATCTGAAGGCCATCTTGGGGAAATCCTGGTCCCTCACTAGGATCTGATGGTAGCCCGGGCTCAGATCAATCTTTGAGAAGAACTTCGACCCCCTCAGCTCAACCATCAGCTCATCAATCCGCGAGATGGGGTATCGGTTCTTCATGGTCTTCTTATTGAGAGCCCGATAATCGATGCATGTCCTCAGTGTGCCATCCTTCTTCTTCACCAGTACAACAGAAGAAGCAAATGGGCTAGTGCTGGGTCGGATGTGTCCCAACGCTAAGATCTCATGAATAGCTCTCTCAATCTCATCCTTGTAGGCTTTGCGCTACCTATAGGGTGTAGTAATCACGGCCTAAATGCCCTGCTCAAGCTCAATGGTGTGCTCAAACCCCTGGTCCGGTTGCTGTCTTGGAGGTACATCCCCAAAAACTGTAGCATATCTGTCCAAAATCGACTGCACATCTGGGTGAATTGCCTGTCCGGTAGCTCCTGCCGTTGAAACTCGCAGCTCCACTGCCCACTCTGTCTCCTTTCCGAAAGTCTGCCTCCATCCGATGTGCAGAAACTGTCTGCGGGGGATAAGTGTGCATGCCTTGGATCATCTCATGCTTACTGGTCTTCTTGTCTGTCCACTCCATCTCTAGAGTCTCCCAGTCCATAGTGACCTTCCCCAACATGATCAACCACTGCACACCCAGTGTCACATTGGTGTACGGAATGTCCACCACAAAGAAATGATCCATCAGAGTGTAAGTCCCCATGGTCACTGCCAATGCCGATACATATCTAGCGCACTACATAATTCTGGCACCTGGTACTAGTATTGAAAATCCATCAAAGCTCTCAGTCGGTATGCCCCTCCACTCTACCAATTGTGCATCAATAAAGTTGTGGGTAGCCCCATTGTCAACTAGCACTGAAACACGCTGTCCCTGCACGGTGCCCCGGACACACAGTGTCAAATACTTGGGAACCCCTTGCAAAGAATCAAGGACTCCCCCAGTAGGTGCAAACGCTGCTTCTCCTGCTCCTGGTGGTGGAGGTGGTGGATGATCCCCTCTCTGCACTACAGTGCTGCCTCCTGCCTCTCTCTCCTCGTATGCATCTTCTTCCCCGTCACTGTCGGAGAAGACCTCTATGTAGTGTGCCTTCCCTGCAGCACATCGATGTCCTAGTGCCCATGGCTCCTGGCATGTGAAGCATAGCTTCCTCCGTCTCAAATCTCTCTGGGTATCATCGTCCAAAGGCCCCCGACCTTGGTTCCTCCTCAAAGGTGGATTTATCGTATCCTTCCCCTTCGGCTGAAATGACGGTCTTTGGGGGAAAGGAGCTGTGGTCCTGGGTAGAGCAACCTGCAAATCCCTAGTCCTCCCAACTGCATCATGAAGTGTAGTAGGCCTCATGGATCTGACTAATCCATGCAGAGGCTCTGCCAACCCATCAATAAACATGTATATCATCCTGGCTGAGGACAAGTCAGGCACCATCACCAAAAGCCTCAAGAACTCGAAAATGTAGGTTTCTGGGTTCCCGGTCTGCTTGAGCTTGGTTAGCACAACAAAGTGCTCTTCCGGATCCCTCCAGTCAAACCGCTCTACCAGTCTCCATGTAAACTCTGCATACGCTATCACTATTGAGTGACCTAGCGTGGCAATCCCGTGGAACCACCAATCGTGGGCCTCTCCCTCCAACTGCAGCGCTGCCACCTTGATGGCCTCTCCCTCTGTCATCTCGTTGAGCTGGAAAGGGAGTGCAGCGCTGCCACCTTGATGGCCTCTCCCTCTGTCATCTGGTTGAGCTGGAAATAAATATCCAGCTTCTCCACCCAAGCCTTTGCCGAACATTTTGAGGACCCTTCAAATGTTGGCAAGAAAAACCTGCCCACTGTACGTTGTACATCCCCATTCTGTGTGTATCTACTGCCACATCTCTGGTTACAGGGTCGGCTGTCCTTCTTGAGCTGAACAAAATCGTGGAAAGTGAGAGCTTCACCAAACTCTCGCCCATAGGACTCATACTCGGAAAAACAATTCCCCATATGAACCGGCTTCGGCTCCTGAGGTACTCTCGTTCTGGTGCCTACAGTCAGAAATGTGGGCATCATGGAACGTGGGGGAGTAAGTGACACAACCTACTGTGTTGTGAGCTGCTCCTGCAAAATATGGGGAAGTGTCGGACCCTTCTTCGATGTGAAAACCCCTTGGGGTTTCACGCTGTCTCTGGTCTGCGGTAAACTTCTGCCCCATCTCTTCGATCCTCCTTGATAGCTCCTGCACAGACTTTAGGAGGAGTTGCCCAAACTCCCTCCCTTCATTTTTCTCCTCTGCCATTGGTTCTTCCTAAATTAGACTTGCATCTCTAAAAATTAAGCTCCAACTTAAGTTGGTTGTATAGACATTAGGGACCCTCCACCCCTATTGACTCCTCACTGTGAGACCCGGAATTCGGGCGAGGGTGAGGTCTGGGGACAAGAGTTAAATTGAAAATTGTTTTAGAATTCTATTAATAAAATAAACCAAGAGCACCTTCACATCACAACTTTACTACAATTTTGCTATCTCATGTACTTGTTACTTTGGTGGTTATTTAGCTCATGAATATTTAATGTCATTATCTTGTATTACTTTAGCACTCTCTCAAGTACTTTTTTTCATTTATTGCAAGTGATGCTTATATGTTTATCTTGGCCTAACACTTCCTTTGCGGGATTATTGTCATTGTATCTTGGATTTCATTTTTGAGCATGCACTTGTCATTTACTTTAAAGCATTGATCTATATTTTGAACACATCATTGAATATTGCTCATATACTTATATGCTTGTTTACATCTTGGAATTGAGTCATCTTTGATAAGTATTTCCTTCTAATCAATTCTCCTAGAAACCTCACATCTTTGACTTAGTTCGCCTTTAGGGACGACAACCCCCCCCCCTCTTAGCTAACCTAGGAGATAGCTTAAACGGAGAGAGTCAGGAATTAGGTGAAAGCCCCTTCTCTGAGTTGCTTGCCACCAACCACACCTGGTGGGGTTGAAGGCTTTTCCCACTAACTAGTAGGTAGGTGTAGGCAGCAAGTGATTAACAGGTTACATATATATCAAATTGGTAGAAGATCCCAATGAAAGAGAGCATCTCCAAGTGGCCAAAGGTGATGATCCCAAAGCAAGAGGTGAATCCATATGTGGCAAGTCGACTTTCCCTTCAAGACTTATGCAATTCCTCAAGGATACATTTGTTGGAGCAAGTGTAGCTATGTGTGGAGTGAGGTGGGAGTGGTAGGAGACACACTCCTCCATCATCTCAAGTCAAACTCCAAATCCTCAATTAGATATTGATTTTCACTACGAGACATCCCATTGATTCTTAGGCTAATGTGGGTGCCATCTCATCCAATCACCTTTACTTAACTCTTGCTGATTTTCCATGTCATTTTTTCTTTTTGGCATTTTTGACTTGGAAAGAATTAATTCTTTTCTCCCAATATTTATTTTCTGGCTAATTTATTTCCAATTTACCCACTAGACTTAGGAAAGGTGGTTTTGAGGGGTTGGAAATCATTTCTTGCCTCCCAAAGTGTCCTAGAAGAATGTTAGGTGGAAAAGATGAAATTTGAGTACTCATACATCCTCAACATCTTCTGGCATCACTATTTACATTTGACATAAGAATTAATTAAAAAATCTCATCTTGTGGGAAATTTTTAATTATTAAAAAATCTTATCTAGACTTGGTCAAATTGCGCGAAACTTTATACATGACCTAGCATGGTAATATACATCAAGCATAGACACTAAGATGGACTCATGGCTCAATCTTGAAGTCATCTCCCCAGCTTTGGGGGTATATATGAGTGAAAAAACTTAGCTAATTATTCATCGTTTTTCCATGAAGAATAATTAGCTAAGTGAAAAAAAAAAAAAAACAATCTAAGGTGTATGGTTTTCAAACTCCTGTGGTTATCAATTATTGAAGAGTTATCCGGATTATCCATGGTGTTAAAGAAAATTCGTGGAGTTTCGAATCCCAACGGGGATCCATCTTCCGAACAGGTTTTTGAATGAAGGATTGAAAGAGGGACCAGATCAGGGATAAATAATAATGGTGAAAAAGAAATCAATAAAACCAGCTGACATAAAATATAAATATACAAATTAAAAATATATCAGAAATAATTTCTCTTTCTATTTCATTAATGGAGATAATTAATAATAATTTGAGATATTAATAATTTACTAAGTAATAATACTTAATTATTAATGATACTTATTATTAATAAGTGTAATTATTAATTAGAAATTATTATTAACTAATTCATTAAATTAATCAAAATCTTTTATTCAATGATTTGATTAGGTATTAATAAATTATTATTACAATTAATATTATTAATAATAATTAATAATAATTATTAACTAGAATGAATAAATAAAATTGTTTATAAAATTATTATTATTCTTAATTATTCTTAATTTAATATTTTTTGTACCAATTCAGTTGTTTAGGCTAAATAAAAAAATAATAATTAAATAAAATCTTAGCCATCCCACTAATTAGTAGAAATTAAGAATAATTTAAAATCTTAGATACTAATCATATTTTAAATTATTCTTAATTTCTAATAATTAATGGGATGGCTAAGATTTTATTTTATTATTATTTATTTATTTAGCCTAAATAACTGAATTGGTACAAAAAAATATATATTAAATTAAAATAATTATGAATAATAATAAATTTATAAACAATTTTATTTATTAATTCTAGTTAATAGTAATTATTCTTATTATTAATAATTGTTATTAATTTTTAATAATATTAATTGTGTATATAAAAATTTTCGGTGATAATCACATATGAGCATATTTTGTCGACGCGTTTCGAACCAGTGTGGTCTTGATAATGAACCACAATGGCTGGTTCGAAACGCGTCGAGAAAATATGCTCATATGTAATTATCACCGAAAGATTTTATGTACATTTTATGGATCACAGAAGCCAAATTCCTAATAATATTAATTGTAATAATAATTTATTAATACCTAATCAACTCATTGAATAAAAGATTTTGATTAATTTAATGAATTCATTAATAATAATTTCTAATTTCTAATTATAATTATTACTAATAATTATAATTATTAATAATAAATATTATTAATAATTAAGTATTATTACTTAGTAAATTATTAATCATCTCAAATTATTATTAATTATCTCCATTAATTAAATAGAAAGAGAAATTATTTCTGATATATTTTTAATTGATATATTTATATTTTGTGTTGGCTTTTTTTATTGATTTCATTTTCACCATTATTATTTATCCATGATCTGGTCCCTCTTTCAATCCTTCATTCAAAAACCTATCTTGAAGATGGATCGTCGTTGGGATTCGAAACGTTGACGAATTTTCTATAACATTGTGGATAATCCGGATAACTCTTCAATTGAAGGTGTACTCACTTGTTGATCGAGTCCCAAGTCTCCTAGGCCTATTACAAAGCTTTATTCATCATGTTAGCGACATTTTTACAATATCCTGTAGGGTTCCGCAATTTGAGATACGAAATGTAGAAAGAGGAGACATAAAGGGGGTAGAATGCCCTGTTGACTTCTGGAATTCTGAAAAAAAAAATTGTGTATGCTCTATGTCATGGGCTATGGAGTCTTCATAACATCTACCAAGTGCAACTCAATAGTCAACATGGAGGGCGTGCCTCCCCCAAAAGGATGCTTCTAGGCATCCCCCCTCAAAAATGGCTAGGCGTCCTTTATCTTTCATTTTCATCTTTTTACTTAAATTTTTAATGTACCATGAAATGACTTGAGATGTTTGAGAGTGGTTCCAACCTCAATGGACTTCATATGGATAAAATAGAATTTCATATCCCATTCAAAATTGAGCAGACTGAACAATTTTCAATGTTTAAGGTTTGGAGGGATTGCGTTGTTTCCATTGTATTCTATCAAGTATGAGGGTCTGGAACTAGCATTTAATCAAGGGAACCAAGCCTAGAATCACCCCTTTTGAGGGGGAGGCATACCCCCCTCAATTTTGTCTAATAGCCCTTGAATTTAGAAGATAAAAATAAAAACTAAAAAGAAAAATACACAACAAATATCAAAACCTAAACTAATTTGCAATCCCTAACTCATTCAACTTACCAAGCTTAAATCTACCTAGCTTACCATGCAGTGCTATCTGACGTTACCAGTTAACTATTGTCTCTCCTCCCCAACAATGCTCCTTCAATGCTCATTACCCATTTTTAATTTTCAGTTTTAACTTTTGAGTCTTGCCTCTAGATGTCAATGACCTTAGACGGATACTTTGACTTATCACTCTTTACTATTTTTGAATTTTAGTTATATCAATTTACCATTCTACTATTTGGACTTTAGTATCTACTATAGTCTATTTTGCTAAGTACTAATTATATTCTAGAATGACGAATAATGAATTTAAATTTTAAATAAATTTAGAATATAGAATGATGAATGATGAATTTAATTTTTAAATCAATGTAGATTCTAGAATGATGAACACAGATCAATGCATTTCATTATTGAATCTCGTGGTGTATGGATGAATGACATATGCATTAGTATGATGATGAATATGGATCAGTGTATTTCATTATTTAATGTAATTATGTAAGGGTCGATGTATTTATACTTTCACTAATGAATATGAATATGAATTTGAATATATATATATATATATATACACCCCGACATACCCCCATCCACCCTAAATTTCCCTAAAATTTGAGGGTACTCCCACATGTTCCCCTATGCATCTCCCCACACTCATGTCCCCCCCATCCCAGAGTCTTGATGGAACATTGGTTCTACAAGATAGTCTTCTTGTTAATATTCTTACTCTAGTAGAGGCTTATCGGTGCATCAACCATCTCTTTAGTAGTGTTCTTCTTAGATATGTGAGGGATCAACTAATATTTAATGGCATCCATGATCATCCACTTGGATTTTACCCCCTTGTTGTTGTGGGCTACCAGCTTTTGTTAATTTGTGGGTGCTATCACCACATAATACATGATATCCCATAGATCATTCTCATCAAACAAGAGAGTAACTCTGACCTTCCAAGATAGAAAATTAGAGGCACCATCTAATCTGTCCTCGACCCTGAGGTTAGCCAATTCCATCTCTCATCCAGACACAAATTGCTACTCTTCAATATTTTAATTATATTAGCTTTGATACCATGTAAAATTCCTCAAACCCTAGGTGATTGTTGTTCTATGCTTCTTTATTAAATAAATTACATCTTAAATTTACTCTAAATAAATAAATAAACACAATATGCATCAATCACACAAATAGCTAAAATATAGTAGAAGGATAAAACTGAAAACACAAAATCTGTCTTTCAAATTAGCTTATCATTGGCGATCCAAAACATACAAGGACACCTCAAAAATGAGGTTTTCTTCCTATTGAGTGAGAAAACTGCAAAACAGGTCTGAGAAACTTGCAGTACAACTCTCTCCATACTATTATACAGTTTATCCATACAGTTGTACAGATCCATACTGTCTGTCCATTCAATGTATCAGTGAAAAGAGCAGCCCAACAATAATTGCAGGTTGCAAATCTATTCACGTAGTGAATTTCATACAGATCCATACTCTCTGTCTATACAATTGTACGGAATTCACTACGTGAATAGATTTGCAACCTGCAATTATTGTTGGGCTGCTCTTTTCACTGCTACATTGTTTTCTTCTTTCCTCAACCTCTTTCTTCACCTTCAGATGAAACTGCCTTCATGAAGAGTCGGATATGTCTCCTCCCTCTACTTTGTCCAACATTTATAGTTCTATCAGAGAGTCTTTTTTAAAGATTACTCCTACTCTAAGTACAATTTTAAACTGCACTGCTAAAAATAAGACTTTCACTTTTTTTACTAGAGTGAATTACAAAATAGAATTACTTTTCCAAAACTAAAATTACCTTTTTGAAAAATAGCTTTACCAAAAGTATTTGAAACTACTTCTCGCATGATCACACCGGACATGTGTGGAAGTTCCTATTCAACCTATAACTCTCAACACCGTCTTCCCCAAATTATGTGGCTGATTCTACGATAGCACCTCTTCCATAGGAATCGGGTTTACTTCCATCGTGGACTTTCCTTGTGTCTATCTACTTCAAAAATCAAGGCGACATTGGAGACAAATTTCTCTCTCTCTCTCTCTCTCAAGGTGCATTGAGTTCCTCATCCTCTGTCTCAATGCCTCAATAGGAGGTTCTCTTCTACATGCTCAACACCCTATATGAAAGCCCCATTCTTGAGTAGCTCAGCACTTCCCACGACATATTATAAACCCAAACTTTCACTTTTCACAGACTCCTTTCTATCCTGATCATGTCTTTGCATTTCTTTCTTAGGGTGTTGTCTAACCTTCTACATTTTGGCAGTTTTTGTTGGAATATGATGATACAATTTTGGGAAAGATTGTGATCTTTTGTCGTTTAAAATGTATTTTTGAGTGCATAAATGGATTCAGTGCCCTGAAAAATCCCTGGAGAACTTAGATTTTGCAGACCACAAAGCTCAAACTTGTGATTCTAACCAATGTTGCATGACTTGTACTCGCACAAGACTTATCTGGCTATTGACTCGGCGACCCGTATAAGACTCGAGAACGACCCGTATAAGACTCGGCAGAATTTTCCCTCCATTTTCCCTTTCCCTCCACATGATCTCCAAAAAAAAATTAAAAAAATTAAACAAAAAATCGAATTTGAGGGTCTCCATGGGTCTTATGCAGGTCCTATGCGGTTCTTCACGAGTTCAATGTGGGTAGTCAAGTTTTATGCGGTTTTGGCGGGTACGGGTAGAAACCGCGGGTTCTATGCGAGTGACTCGTCTCGCTATAAAACCCGTCAAGACCCGCGGGTACTTGCGGGTCTTATAAGAGTCATGCTACACTGATTCTAATGAATCCCTACCAGATTGGAGGCGAAGATTGACTGGAAAATATACCCAGAAAAGAGCCAAAATGTAGAAGAGTTAGACTACAGCATTTCTTAGGTCTCAAACTTTAAGAAATAAAAAAACAATATCAAAAATTCAAAACCTCTTTTTCTTTTCTGAAAAGATAAAATCTCCATATTGAAATGATCTCTCATTTCCATATGCCTGTGCATCCAAAATAATCTTCTTAGACTTTGCTCTTTCTTATTACAACAATGCTCTTTCTCCTTTGCAATCTCCAACAAGGATGGTCTCCATCTTAGGCTCCAAGGTGTTAGAATGGCTCTGGTACCATGGTAAATTATAGCAACAATAACGACAATACCTACAAATGATCTTAATCAAGAAGGGAATCAAAACCATCAAACAAAGTACATGATAGCTAGAAAACCAGAAGTACTGATAAGACATCCTTGCAGTGCCAATGAAGACCTTTCATTCCTAATGGTATAACGAGCCTCTAACAGATATACATACTAGAGTTCTAGCCTCCTTATGACACATATTCTAGGTCATTTAAATAAAAATAGGCCTTATAATAGATAATTGTGTCATTAGATTTATAGCTAAGAATTTCAATGGTATCACTAGATTTCTAGTGATCCTCAGCTTTCTCATGTACTCTATCAAATCCGATTGCCTTAATTGCTTTCCATGATTGGCTAGCCCTGGTGTGAGTCAAGACAGTCCCTTTGCTTTTATAGTTGAGCACTCTTGAAGATTTTTATCTGCCTTCTTGTCTGAAATAAATAAACTAAAAGATAAAAATAAAAAATAAAAAATTGACTTTTTTCTAATACTTGTTAAGACATAAGTTTGATAATGTGTTAAAAAACAAACGATCAGATAAGCAGTTTTTGTGCCTGACAAAGAAAAGTATATGGAATCTGTGCCTTCTACATTCACCCATAATGAAAGAAGGAAACACATCTTAAAACTGGGAAGTGTAAAGCAAATCGAAGTCACAGTAAACTAACGTGCCACTCTAGCACTATATTTTTTGAGATGCCTGTATATCATTGATATTTTAATCACCATATGCTTAGAATCATTTCAACTCAGTTGAGATGAGACCATCAAATATTTACAAGTGAAACATAGAGTGAAAAGGGTTTTTACCTTCCAAAATCTGTATTCTTTAACCAAACAAGACTGGATATGGTCGTCCAAAAGAAACTGTGAGAAACCAACAAACTTTTGAGCAAGAAAATGGTATGCAAAATTCACAGTTGTACTTATAATGCCTATTCCATGTGTTCGAATAGAGTTGGCAACATGCTTTACACCAACTGTAATCAAGTTTTTCCGGTTTGGGGCATTAGAAACTTTCTCTATGAATACCTGAGCACAATAATAAATTTTATATGGTTAGGCAGCTTTTCTCAACCTTGCAATTATAAACCATATACTTGCATCATTTAATTAATAACAAAACTATGGCCTATAATAATGCATATTGCTTTGAGGCACACAAGCACTACTAAGTTACATTTGCATGGACTGATGCATAGATCAAACTAAAATTAGGGCACAGACTGTTAGATATATACACTCCTAGAAAATTCATTGCAAACAATATGATAATGAAGTGAATAACACAAAGCAGAGTATTTGCAAAACCACATTCAAAAATATGAATGCATGCATGTGGACACCATAGGCCTTGATATCAGCATGCAATAGTACCACATTAGGAAGCTTCATGTACAAACAACATTATTTTCCAATAGAAAAGAAAAGAATCATGAAAATAGAAAAGAATCACGTAAAGAAGAGATGGAATACCTGTGTATTTATATTATAAGTATGTGAAGCCACAAATATATGAATATTATGCATTATTTCAAGCAGATCAACACCCTGCTCCAACTTCTGACCAGGTAAATGAATATCATCTAATTCCAGCCCATATTTCTGTTCTGCAAGGTGTCTCATTTCAGAATATGTCTGAAAATTAGGGAAAAAAAGAAAATTGAGTGTTTTGGCATCTAAATAATTTAGAGGGCAACTAAAAAATTATTTTAAAATACAAATACAATCACAAACTTTATTACAAAGAGAGGAAACATCAAACACAGTAATGTATATAAATACAACCAATCAACAAACTTTAAATATCTGATCATGTTCATGATAACTCATTGAGTCTGGGGGGTGGGGGGCGCACTTTGATGTACCTTCCAGTCATGAGGGGCCATGGCAGCATGATTGTAGAAGGCCGCATTCAAATAGTTCTCAACACGAGATTTTATATAGATATACTTGGATGATATTCTCAATGGTTTCAACTGTAAATACCAGGATAAATCACGCAAGCCTGTCTGAGAGCAATAATAACAGGTAACATTATTTGTGATCCTATGTTAAGGTCCAAATTTAATAAAATGCTTCTTTGGTCAAAGGTATTGCACTAACATCTTATATCACATTTTCCTTTGTTTATCATACAAGGAAGGGAGACAATGAACCTTTGTAGGATTCACATTAACTGATCCTTTCAGATGAGCAGAGTGCACATGCAGACGAAGATCAGTTTCAATGTCCCTGCAGAGAGGTTCTATGATTTCCTGTATTTGAAGAAAAACATTCACAACAAAAATTTCAGTGAACCGAAGTAACATGCAGAAGTACATGAATCAATAAAAATTGGAGAAAAGAAATAAAATTATGTTGAATTTTCAGTACATACGAGGAAGCAATCCAATTAAAATAATTGGAATTGAAACTTTTAATTATACCTACATTTTCTAGAGACTTCTCGATCTCCATCTCATATGAATCCAAGGATGAAACATTAACCTTGCTGACTTTAAGCAACCTCAATCCATCACAGAATGCATTGACTAAATACCTGCATAAACACAGGAGATATAAAAAAAAATCCATGGACATTTGATATAGACTAGAGATTCCCAATAAAATAATAACTGTCAGTATAATCCCAAATGAAATCCGATAATGAGGTAAACATGACAAGCTCAATGGAAAAGTTGTTATGTGCTCATACTAGGATGCAAATTAGTTCTTTTGCATTCTTGGGATACATACTGCAGCCATAGAGCTCTATCTTCCTGAGCATACACCAGAGAAAACCATGTGGACATCATTTCTCTTCTCCAATAAAGGAAGCTGCAGTTTGTTACAGCTCCCACCACAGTATCGTACTCAGCAATAAGGGCCAACTTTGAGATCAGTTTTCTGACTCTGGAATGATCAGTCTCAAGATGCCCACTCTGTTAAAGCATAAAATATATAAGCATTCAGAACCCATCTTATAGACCATATGAACGGAGCAATTCTTACATGATAATACACAAATGCCAAAACAGCTAAACACGGAAAACCTCCAATCAAAACAGACACTTCTGATTATGTTAAATTACCAACATCCTACTAGATATACAAACAGTGAATTCACAAAACTGAACTCTCATTGCTGCATCTATCTTCTACTGAAAATGGAATGAAAAATAACACTGTTGTAGCTCAAAACCCAATTATGCTAACTAACACAGCGGTGAGCCCTCCATCTCCTTCGTAGGATATGACGATTTAGGGTTCTATTGCATATGGATAGATCCAGAGATGCACCTAGACTGACGGAGTCAGACCCTAACCGTAACTCAGTCTAAGAAGGTGCACTCAGCCTGCATGGACCCATGTGCCAAATTTTAGGATGTCAACTTCTATTGGAAACCTGGAAAGTACTCTAACCCATTTGCTGGAATCTAAATCAATTATTAATTTCAAAGCCAACTATAATTGAAAAAGAAGAGACATTTTTTGCAAAAAAAATATGAAATTAAGGATTTGCAATTGACAACTGATGATTATGAATATATATCTCGATTCTCAACTCAATGTTGCAACTATTTATAAAGAAGAGATTATAATAACATTGCATTACTTCAGGGCACTACAATGAAGTCAGATTTGATATACCTTCATCAAAAGACCAGAAAGATACATAAAAGGTACTCAAGAAAGTCAAAAGTCAATATCAAATATGCAAAAATAATTTAATGAAGGCTTTGTCAAGGGGTTTCCAAGACGAGGGCCAGAACCTATAGAAACAACAAGGGGCTTCCAATTGCCACTTCAAAAATCTTCCTCCTGCTGTTTGGTGGAGTTTCATCACAAGGGAGGCCACCTATAAGGATTATCTAGTTATAAGGCTCCAGGTGATGCAAATATGGTAGGTAAAAATACCTTATGTTGAACAAGGCTCAATTCTTCTTAATAATGGAGCAACGTATCATAAACCTACACTAGATAGAGACCTCTACACACTAGGGTTTATTGATATGCAATGATAACAGAGTACCCAGACACATAGAAGTCAAAGAAAGAGTTACTTAAAGATTAAATCAAGAAAGCAATAATGGAAACACTCAAAAAGGCTTCATGTTGAAGCTCAACTAGGGTATTGTAAGATACCTCCCTGGAAGGACACCTTGATTTCCCAACAAATAACTGAGGTTTCAGTAAAGTTTTCTGGGTATGTTTTCATCAAACAGATTGATGCCTTATGGATGTAGGTGTATATTTTGTTTGTTTTATCCTGAGCAAAAGCACACCATAGCACAAATATGTAAGCAGACTTCAACCAGCAACCAATATATCATGCAATATTCAGAAACAACACTATTCACCAATAAACATGTACATTTTTAACAAGCTGGAAGCTGTAGTGCCATTATATCAACTTAGTAAAAAATACATAACAATAAGTGTAACAGAGGAACCTGATTTCACACACAGCAGTGAACTTCCAATTTCCAATTTAATGTGCAGCCCCTTAAGGAATCTCTGTAATGATGGCTATAGGAAATCGAACCCCTTTCCTTCAG
This sequence comes from Pinus albicaulis, assembly GCA_034641835.2. Classification (NCBI taxonomy): domain Eukaryota; kingdom Viridiplantae; phylum Streptophyta; class Pinopsida; order Pinales; family Pinaceae; genus Pinus; species Pinus albicaulis. The sequence goes on along the minus strand of CM076581.1, from coordinate 1,284,968,821 downwards.
TCTTGAACCTCTACTTCAAACAAGAATACACTACGGGAGTCACCTTATTGATTGATTTACACGCACAGCAACCAGATGTGTCTCAGTCACTGAGTGAAGAGGACGCATCCAGCACATAAAGAGGTGACTCGGCCCAGCAATGAAGATAAATCATAATACAGCCTCTTCAGACAGTAAAGAAATACGGCCAGCAGATAGAGAACTCAGCCACTGCAAAAATGGAGAAATCCAGTTCACGTAAGCCTAGAACTCATCCCACTGAAGTGCCAAACTCGGTCCAGCAATAAACTCGTCCTTCCAACTGATATATGCTGCCCTCTTCTCTCAAGAACTTCTACCCAATAAGTGAAGGACTCAGCCAGCAAACTAAGAGAAGGAATCTCGTCCCTCTTAGCAGAGAAACTCAAACACTAAGAACTCAGATATGGCTGCTTTGACCCACTAAATTTATGGCAGTGTGGTCTCTCTTCAGTGGCAATATTGACCTCAGATTTGGCTTGGACCTCCACCTGTGAAAATATATATAGAAAACACAATATCAGAAGATAAAATCAATTGATAAAACCTTGTATCTCCATAATCTTCTGCTAATCGTATTCTCCTTGGAAGCGAAATGATGAAATCTGAATGATTCTACTCTCTAAACCAACTAGAGTGTATAGTTTCAACACCGAAGCTACCAATAGCGGCGGCTAGGGTTTTTCAAACCCGAAGCTTCTCTCCAAAATAAATATCCAATAGCTCCATTTCTCAAAATGCAAGTGATAGAATGAGGAGAAGCTCACTTTTTCCTATTTATAATTTAGTGGTCACTTTTACCAACATTTTACCTTTTTCTAATTTCATAAAGTCACTTTAGGAACTTTTCACTTTATAAAATGAAGTGACTTTCCATTAGCTTAGGATATGTTCTTTTTTTTTCACCCCCTTAAACATTTATGATGTTTTCCGAGGTGAATCATGTTCCCTTATTAAAATTTTCCCACCTTAGCCTACGCGAACTTGATTAGGCTAGCAGAACCCGACTTATGCTTCCTAAGCGACTGGGAAGATTACAGTCCTCCCTGCCCAAGATTGTTTGCCCTCAAGCAACTTTAGTTCTGGATGTTTGAGCACCTATTCATCTTCCTAAGTAGCATCCTCAACAGGTAAATCCTTCCACTTCACCAGGTACTCTTGCATAGTTTTGTTCCTCAACTTTTGCTCCCTTGTCTCTAGAATCTCTTCTAGAACCATAATTAGTTCTCCTTCCTCGTCCAACAGAGGGAGCTCAGTGGAGGTGACAACAAGCTTCCCCAAGGCCTTCTTAAGGCACGATACATGGAAGACATTATGAATTTTACATCCTTCAAGAAGCTCAAGTTCATAGACCACTTATCCTCACGATTTTGTATGGCCCATAGAATCTAGATTTCAGCTTTTCTACCCCTTTTTTTTGAGTGATCACTGCCTATGGGGTTGAAGGCGAAGGTATACCATGTCTCCCATTTTGAAGCTATGTTCTATCCTGTGCCTATCTGCATATACCTTTTGCTGGTTATGAGCCATCTACAAGTTGTCCTTGAGGACTCGTAAGATATCTTGGCTCACCTAAATCCAATCTTTAGCCAAAGGGCCATGACTATCACCGAATATCCGATCTAAAAATGTTGGGGCATCATATCCGTACAGTGCTTTGAAGGGAATCATACCAATACACTTGTGGAAAGTGGTATTGTAGCAATGTTCCCCCAGGTGCAACCACCTAACCCATGCCTATTGTTGGCCAGATACATTATTTTAGACATAGCCTTCCAGCCACTTGTTGACTATCTCGATCTAACCATCAGTTTGTGGGTGGTAACTAGTGCTTGGAGTCAACTTAGCCCCCAAAAATTTGAATAATTCCTACCAGAAGTTGCCCACAAATCTATTTCCTTTGCTGCTCACTACGATCTTTGGTAACCCATGCAATCGAAAGAACTCCCTAAAAAACAGCTCAGCCACCAGTGATCTTGAATATTTGGATGGTATGGCAAAGAATTGTGCGAACATCGTAAGTCGGTCCACCACTACATATATCAGTCTTTACCCTATACCAGAGCTAGCCTAGTGATAAATTCCATGGAGATGCTCTCCCACTTCTGCTCAAAGATAGGGATTTATTGTAGCAACCTCATCGGATGAGTATGTTCAACTTTATTCTGCTGGTAGATGTTGCATTCATTCATAAACTTCAACACATCCATCTTGAGACCTTTCCAAGTAAACCTCTACATGATTTTCTTGTAGGTTTCCAAATGCCTCGGGTGTCTGGCCAACAGTGAGTTATAAGCTACATGCATAATTTTCTCCTTCATCTATGATTCCAGTACCAAATAGATTTGGTCTTTATAGTAGATGATGTCATCCACGACCCTATATCTGTCATCCTGTATCAACCCCTCTGAAATCGCAAAGGTGAATTTGTTTTTGGAATATTCTACAAGCAGCAGCGACTTCCAATCATCTCTTATCTCCATGACTTAGAGAGTGGATGGCATCCTCGAGAGGGCATTTGCTACTACATTGCTTTTCCCCTTGACATACTCAATCTCGAAGTCATAGACTCGTAATTTGTTGATCCATTTTGGTTGTCTCTCACTCAGCTCCTTCTGCTCCATGAGGAATCTCAAGTTGTTATGATATGTTTTTACTTTGAACCTGTTCCCCATGAGATATTGTTGGAATTTGGCCAACGCATGCATGATGGCCAACATTTCATTGTCATAAATTGAGTAATGTCGCTCATAATCTCTAATTTTGCGGCTCTCAAATGCTATGGGATGTGATCATCCATCAAAAATGCTCTTCTTCTACTCTAACGCACCACACTCTAGCACAAATCTCTGGGTGAAATATGGTAGTGCAAGCACATTGCATGAACTCATCACCTGATTCATCTTCTCAAATGTTTCATATGTTTTATAGATTCAACTAAATGCCCCATTTTTGTTGAGGTTTGTAAGAGGCACTATCAACGCAAAAACTCCTTGACAAACTTTCTATAGTATGTGTGTGAAAATTCCTAGATCCGAACAATCTAAGGAATCTTACTGCAACCAATTGGATTACTTCTTCTATTATGTAATTTACTTTCCACAATTATTTCTGATTCACATACGAAATACTGAAGCAGCCTACACTATAATACTCATGATTCCAAAACAAGGAAACTGAACAAGGAAATCAATCACACATATGACACCTTTATTTTGGACTAAGTCCTCGGAAAAACCCAATGCGGGAAAACCAGTGTAGCAAATCTGAGGGTTTTATTATTAAGCAATAGAAATGTCTGAATACTCCTGGGGTAATTCAGTTACAGAGAGAAATACTGGCAAAAGAATTTGTGAGGATTTACCTACCTCAATCATTGAGTTCTCGGTTGATCCGGATGAAGAAAACGCTACCCCGGGGAGGCACTGCGCAATCCCAGCGTTGGCTCTGCGTCACCCCCTTCTAGTCTCAACATTCAACCCCAACCAAGTCGTTTTGCCTCTGTGGACCCTGAGGAATAGCCTCGCGGTGTTACTTTCTAGATCCCAGCCTCTAAAACTGATCTATAAGAAAAATTTTGAAAACCCTCCTCTGCCTCTGTGTTGCTTCTACGTGAGCCCTACTGTTGGCTTTAGGGGCCTTGACCTAGGTTCGGTTTTCAGGTTTGCCAACAAACCCTTGTACAACTGGCCCTTTCAGCAAGGTCTCACCCGAAGTAGTATGGGAGGGTGCTGGAACCAGGTTTCCACACCCTGAGAGAGAGGAAGTTAATTGAAGTGGGTCATGGTTAGATAGACACACACGAAGAATTCGAATTACGAGAAATCATAACGAGTAACTAACCTGCTTATGCACATAAATCATGAATAACATATAACCAAAAATTAGCCACTTAAAAACCGAGATCATACATTCATAATATCGCATCACAATGCATTAGTAAATCATCGACATTCGGTGAGCAAGTATATTCTCAGAGAAATAACATAAAGCATAGTTGATAATCATATCACGGAAATACTTAAATATCCCTAGCAGTCTTCTCATTCATTATTATCCAAATCCAACTTCTAGGACTCTATCTACCGACATGTAAATTTTATTAATTGTTAGTTAGATATAGTTATATTAGGTTTTATTAAGTGAAAGGGCATGATCAAAGATCATGCCTCTTCACCAAGGGACACCTTGAGGCTATATTTAAAGCCTCGGTGATTCCCCATTGTAATCATCTTTTCATCTATCATCATTAATAATATATATTTATCAAGTTTACCAGAGTTTTTACACTCCATTGGTATCGAAGCTATCGCTCTTCTGGATCTGTGTGATCATCAGGTTAAAGAATTCAAAGGAAATTTCAGAAATTTTTTTAACCAATCTTCTGCACTCAGGAGTGTGTTGTTATTTGGAGCTGAAATCACTGATATTAAAGGGCTGAGTCTGTGAAATATCACTAATTTGCATTCAGAAATAATTAAAACGCTCTTCTCTCCTGTCTGGTTCCCCGTCCACCCCTTCTCCCTGTGCGTTATTACCTTATCACTACGTTTAATATTCCCCACTGCACTTGCACTTGCTATTACAATCATTCCGTTAACCTCTGGTCTTCCGTGTACCCCATTTCGCTGCGCTGGACCCCCCTTGCACCGTCGGCCTGCCAGTGGTATTTTGTGGAGCCTACTTCATCATTCGTGTGAACCGGTTGACATTTTGGTGACGGGTGCTGTCCACATCTAAATTAACCCAGCGTCTAAATTAACCGGTGTGATCTTATTAACCCAGCGTCTAAATTCACGGGTGTTGTCCACGTCAGAGCTGTCGGTGCTGTGCCACAGCAATTAACCAATAGAAAGGGCGTCTATTTAAAAAAAATTACGTTTCAAATCGTGAACAGTGTGACGGTTGAAAAAACAAATCGATTTGTTTTAAAAAAAAAAATTCCTGAAGCATCTTTGTTTAAAAAGTCTATTGTTCCCACATAATTATTTTCATATATAACTATAATATATGATATATAATTATTGATTGTTCGTGAAAGGAGGCGATTGTACGAAAAAAAAAAAGGGTGAACAGTTTACATATAATTATTTTTTTATTATTATATATAACAATAATATATATATTATATAATTATAATTAATAATTATATATATATATATATATATATATATATATACTGTATATATAAAATTTGCACAAATAAAATAATAATTATTATTATTTATATAAATAAAATAATTATTATTATTATTTAAAAAATAATAATTAATTAATTAATTAATTTTTAAAAAAAAAGGGAAAAGAGAAACTGGCAGAAAAATATTCCCCACCTCATACGCGTTCGATGTCGTCGTCAATGTCAATGGCTGAATTCCAGAAAAAATTGGTGGATCTCGAGAAACAGATCACTAATAATTCCGAAGAATTCGGAAAAAGATTAGTCGACCTTGAAGGTACAGTTGCAGGGCATTCCAACGACATCAAAAAGGTTCATGATACAACAAATCGAATAGAGAGACAAATGTGGCTAAATCGTCACGAGGCCACAGAAAAGCAGAACGAACTCTTCAATAAGCTAAATGATAAGCTAGATAAATTAAGTCAGACACAATCCCCAATATCTCCTAACAAGGAACAAAATCAACAAAACAATTCCGCAGATTCAGGGAACTCAGAAGAGCATCAGGAACAAACCGATTCCCCACATCATCAAGAAGATAGTAATGCAGATTTTCAAAATAAGCAGCTCTGGAACGCATTCGCTAATCGATATCCCCTTCTTGTTCCACCATTAGCATATCAGCGCAAAGCCAAGATCGACCTACCCAAATTTGATGGTAATGAAAAAAATAGCGTTGCATGGCTTAATAAAGCAGAAGAATATTTTGAGATTTATGACATTACTAGTGATGATGAAAAAATTAAACATGCTTCCATGAAAATGGAAGGAGAAGCATATAATTGGTATATGTGGTGGAAAAAGACGACGCTCGCTATCAGTTGGAGGAAATTTAACGATGCGTTCTTCAAAAGGTTTCAAGGCATAAAAGAAGAAAAGTTTTTTTCAACCTTTATCAAATTACGCCAGAAAAGAGATGTGGATGAGTACACTCGAGAATGGGAGACCTTGGCAACACGAGTACCAGGATTGTCGGAATCTCGTCTAATCCAGTCTTACATCTCAGGACTTAAAATCCACATACAAGAAGAGCTAGAACTACATGAAATTACGTCCGTAGAAGTAGCAAGGCAAAAAGCAAAAGCTGCTGAAAAGAAATTTGAAAGATTATCAAAACCAGAAAAAGTATATTCGAGACGACGGTTTCCTCAATCTACAAAAGAAGATAACATGAAATATGTTCCACCACGCCTTCGTGAAGGAGACAAATCTAACTTGGAAATACAAAGAATGAGGGAAGGCAAATGCAAACGTTGTGGCGAAAAATGGGACCCTAAGCACAGATGTGCTAATGGGAAAGAAAAAAATATGTATAATTGTGAAGCAACTAATGATTCTAACAATGATGATTCAAACATAGAAGGGATAGAAGATACCCTAGAATTCTCCCCAGAAGTAGATGATGACAGCACTCCGCAAGTGTCATTATCAGCCATGACAGGTATATCACAACCTCAGACACTAAAATTAAGGGGACATATTAAGAAAAACAACGTAATGGTTCTCATAGACACAGGCAGCACGCACAATTTTCTAGATTCAACCATGGCCAAAAGACTCAACCTCTTTACTTTTCCCATGCCTAATATGAAGGTAATGGTGGCTGATGGTAAGAAGATTGAACAGGTAGGAAAATGCCATAAAGTCAAATTGCAGATTAAAGACTTTAGTTTAGAATCTCCATTCTATGTCGTACCACTCGGAGGAGTAGATGTGGTCTTAGGAATTCAGTGGTTACAAACCTTGGGTACTTATTCGGCCAACCATCAGAAGCAGTTTATAAGCTTTAAGTGGGAAGGGCGGAAGCACAAATTATTTGGATTCCAAGCCCCAGAAAATCAAATCGTATCATCATCCCAGATGATGAAGATGATCCGAAAGGGAGCGCCAGCCTATATAGTCGAATGTCATCATTTAGAGATGTTATCTACAAAAGTCAACCACGAGGAATAACAGGAGGTACAAGCACTAGTTCAGAAACATGAAAAGGTATTTCAAGATCTACCAATGAAGATGCCTCCTCATAGGGAAATCGAACATACAATAGAAGTCAAGGCAGGATCAGACCCTGTTAACATCAAGCCTTATTGCTACCCACATCACCATAAAACGGAAATTGAGAAGATAATCCAAGACCTTTTAAAATGTGGGGTCATTTCAAAAAGTAAGAGTCCGTATGCTGCCCCAGTTATTTTGGTAAGAAAAAAAGATGGATCGTTTCGGCTATGCATTGACTATAGAGGATTAAATAAGATAACAATTAAAAATAAGTTTCCAATTCCCTTTATCGATGAAATGTTGGATGAACTCCATGGCACAAAATATTTCTCTAAATTAGATTTAAGGTCGGGTTATTACCAGATCCGAATTAGATTGGAAGATATACCAAAAACTGCATTTCAAACACATGAAGGTCATTATGAATTTAAAGTAATGCCCTTTGGGTTAACAAATGCACCAGCTACATTCCAAGCCACTATGAATGAGTTATTTCGTCCATATCTTAGGAAATTTGTACTAGTATTTTTTGATGATATTTTGATTTATAGTAAAACTTGGAGGGAGCATTTGCAACACTTGGAAAGAATTCTCACGTTACTAGAAGACCATCAATTCTATGCAAAAAAATCCAAATGCACCTTTGGAAAAGAAGAAGTTGAATATCTGGGACACCTAATATCCCATGAAGGAGTAAAAGTGGATCCTTCTAAGATTAAGGCTATAAGGGAATGGAATAAACCAGTGAACATATCCAAGCTTAGAGGATTTTTAGGATTAACGGGATATTATCGAAGATTTATTAAAGATTATGCGCATCGAACTGCACCTCTTACAAATCTTTTAAAGAAAAATTCGTTTCAATGGAATGAGGAAGCAGGGAAATGTTTTGAAGATTTGAAGGAAGTCATGGCTAATGCACCAGTATTGGCAACGCCTGATTTTTCTAAACCATTTATCATTGAATGTGATGCCTCTGGATTCGGTATTGGTGCAGTATTAATGCAAGAAGGGCACCCTATTGCTTTTGAAAGCAGAAAACTAAATAAACGTGAGCGTCTCAAGTCCACATACAGTAAGGAAATGCTCGCAATTATGCATGCATTGGCCAAATGGAGACAATATCTGTTAGGAAGTAAATTCTCCATCCGAACTGATCATAACAGTCTTCAGTATCTCCTTCAGCAAAACACACTCTCTGAAGAACAACAAAAATGGATCGAGAAGATTGCCGCTTTTGACATGGAGATATTACACAAGAAAGGAAAGGACAATGTAGTAGCGGATGCCCTGTCTAGAAAAGATGAGGAAACAACATTGCTTGCAGTTTCAATAGTTGTGCCTGAATGGCTTAATGAGATTAGAAGTGAGTACGCCAAAGATCCGGACATGTTGGCTATAATCAACAATCTCCCAGGGAATTCAAAATTTGAATGGAAGAACGATATCTTATGGTACAAAGGGAGAATTTATCTAAACTCCAAATCCAAGTTTATATCAAAAATACTCAAGGAATCACATGATTCCATGTCATCTGAGCATGTAGGATATTTCAAAACCTACTACAATGCACGTCAGTCATTTTTCTGGAAGGGTATGAGTCACGATATTCAAAAATATGTTGCAGAATGTGACAAGTGTCAAAGAAATAAAACTGAAAACATTATGACACCTGGCTTACTTCATCCCTTAAATATTCTGGCTCAGAAGTGGGAAGAAATATCGATGGATTTTATTGAAGGATTACCTGTATCGGATGGAAAGGATAAGATCTTCGTTGTAGTAGATAGACTCACTAAGTATGCTCACTTTATCGCTATTAAAAAAACAGACTCTGCAAAGCAAATTGCAGAGATATTCTGCAAACATATTTATAAACTACACGACTTTCCGAAGGTTATTGTTAGTGACAGGGATGCCAAATTTAAAGGAAACTTTTGGAAGGAATTGTTCAACCATGTTGGAACCTACCTCAATATGAGCTCAGCTTATCACCCTCAAACAGATGGGCAAACAGAGGTTGTTAATAAATGTTTGGAAGCTTACCTACGGTGTTATGCTACGGAGAAACAAAATAAGTGGGTCCAATGGTTGCATCTTGCTGAATGGTGGTATAATTCTACTTACCATACATCGACAAAAATGACTCCGTTCCGGGCTCTATATGGATATGAGCCTCCGAAGTGGAAAGATTTTGCTTCAGTTCAAACTAATTTTCCAGCAGTAAAAAATCAACTAGAAGAACACCAAAAGGTCGTCCAAATTCTAAAAGAAAATTTGAGTGTTGCACAGAATCGTATGAAGCAACAAAGGGCGGCGTGATAAATTGAGCAATCATTTTGAAGTTGGAGGTACACAGGTGTTTATCGACTCCAATGATACAAACGGTTGTCCTTGAAACAAAAAGGGAAACAATTAGCTCCAAGTTCTATGGTCCATATCAAATTATTAAAGATACGGTCCGTCGCTTATAGGTTGAGCCTTCCCGATACAAGTCATGTTCCATGATGTCTTCCATGTGTCATGCTTAAAAAAACGAGTGACCATGGAGTCATCCCAAATAGCCTCCCAATTTTGGATGATGGAAAAGGATGATTTTGGAGCAAAAGTATCCTATCTACCGCGAAAAGAAGCTACGCTCTGCGTGTTATTACGGAATATTTAATCAAATGGAAGGATTTTCCCATAGGAAAGCCTCTTGGGAATACGAAGCATTCAACGGCAACAACCATCGTTCGTGGCACAGGGACAAAGCATCTTTATGAGAGGGGCAATGTTATATATTTTATTAATTATTGAATTAAATATAGTTATCTTGGGTTTATTAATGTGGAAGGACATGAGTGTGATCATTGCCTCTTCTGAGGACATACGTAAAGTCGTATTTAAAGCAGCGATTCCCCATTGTAATCATCTCATTTTTTATCAATAATAATATGCTTTATTCGAGTTTACCCGAGTTTTTACCTCCGGGTCGGTTAGGACTAGTTACCGTCATGAGTTTATTGCCTATAGGCCAGTGACAAAAAAATGCATTTTTTATTTTTATTGTTTGTTTATTTTTCATAGATGGGTTGGATACACTTCTAATTCTCTTCATTATTAATATTCAAGTCTATGGCTTGTGGGACTCATAAAAAATAGATAAAAAATAAAAAATGTTGGGACCTAGTATCGAATAAATTATTCATGTGAGAAAATGTTAGGATTAGATGCTCTAAAAAAATGAAGGAAAAAGATTGAAAATGCTAGGCATAGTTTCAAAGAAATAAAAGAAATAAATTGCTTAGTTTCAATAAAAAGAAAATAAATTGTTAATGAGTTTGTTAGTATGCTACAGTCAAAATATTTTGTTTTAGTCATATAGTTTAATCATGATCAAGAATTTTAAATTTATGAATTCATACTTAGAAAAATGTGGAGAGGCTTGTTTAAATGCACCCAAAAATTGGATTAGAGATTAAATTATGTTTAATTAAGTTAATCACAATATTTTAGTGGTTAAACATTATGTAATAAAGCACAAAGTTGGTTATCCAGTCCCACAGACAAATGATTTTTGTCGCATTGTGATTGTCTTTAAGGCTAATTTTAACATTGAGTCTCTTCCATGCTTAGATCAACGACGAGGAAGGCTCTTCGCACCCCCACCACCCATTTCTCATTAATGGTGGGGAGGGTGGCGGGTAATCACGAAAAAGTAGTTTCTCGATAGTAGAGCCCCCTTACACATTGTCCTCCCGTGTGCCCCCAAGCTCAAAACCAATTACGCACAACACTAACTCCAAATGTGGTTTTCTCCATCGCGGTCTTTTGACTTTTCTCCATCGACTCTTTCACGATGTCGAATAAATTGCCAACACTTGTACAGTTACATTATTCCTACTTGCTCCCCACTACCATGCCTTTCTTGTCCCGTTAGGCCCGGCTCCATAATCGTTGTTTAGTCGTTTGTTGCCATAACTCTTGTGCGTTACTTCATTAAGCCCCTACGGTCAATTATGTGATCACCACCCATAATAGTAATTCGAGCACGTTATAAATAAATGAATCCTATTCATTCTAACACCTACGATTCATTTACTATTGTTGTTGAATTGGGGTTTTAGAGACATTTGCGTTACAATTCGGCCATCCCTAAGCATAGAGAAATAATTTCCTTTGCGGAAGACTACCTCTACATACCGCAGTCAACATAATGGACATATTTATCCTTTTCCTCTCACAATTCGATGCCCCCCGAGGAAAAATACGAAAAACAATCTCGAGAAACCCTGTTGTCTCTACACGATGCGATCTCAATCATATACCTTTGGGTGATTCATACTTCAAAATCATAGACATAGTGCGAATTCGAACTCTGAATTGCAGCTGACAATATAAAACCTGCGCATTTAGACCGGCGGGGGATGATATCGAAGCTGCGGGGAGGTCCCTATTGCCTCTGTTTTCATTCCTCATGCCCATGAATTCCCTGAACCTAGTCACCTGGTGTCAGAGCGGTATGATCCTGTCAAAAAGTTTGTCGTAGCTCATAATGGAAACATTCGGTTTCTTTCACTCCAGAGACTATTAACGGTCTTTTGTTGATCCCACGAGTAGTTCCCTGCGACCTTTTCTCCCAAGATGCTCTCTTGTGGAGTTTATACCATAAGATCACCTTTCCTCGACACAAATATTTGAAACATTCCTTCCACAGTGATGTTGAGCGCCAAAGAAAAACCCCCTTACCCATCTTGCACGCTCACTGAAGCTTCCGGACATATCATTTCATTGATTTCTTGCTTATTAAGCTATCCGGTTTGATAGAATAGTGGATAGACACTAGATTCTTGGTTACTTCTCCATCTTTTCTAAAGAACATCGGCATGCATTCATGTACAACTACAACCAATTCTTAAAATGAATATGCATGAACAAATGATGAACTTAACAACACAAGGAATGTTTAAGTACATATTTGTACTTATTCATATGTTTGTTTCGGCAAGGGGATTCATTGCCCATCACATTGCATAAGCATGATGATCGAGGAGTTAATCGGTTAGTAATTCATTGGAATCGATTTAATTAGGATCTATCACTTCGAGTTTTCCTTTGCAAATTTCATTGATTCATTCATCCATCCGGTTGCTCGCTTCTAAGCAACCGAAATGAGCCCAAAATTGGTCGAGACATCGAAAGAATTCTTCACTTGAGTGATCGAAGTTAAAGCGAAGATTGGTATTTGTACGAAAATTACACGAGATTCGAGTAAATGGTTGTGGTACAGCACCATATAAAGCTGGCCCAAATATGTTCCAATGAGACTTTCTCTTTGGAACATATTAGATGGATGATTAACGGATGAATTGCACTTTGTTTCATGTAAGAAAATGCGATTCGAAGATCAAGTCTAAAATAATAGGCTCTTTCATATGTAATACTAGATCAACATGGTTGAAGCAAATGGCATCCTCGAGAGGGACAATTTCCGGTGACTTCCGCCGGTCTTTTCAGTCCTTTTAGCATCATTTCAAACTTAAGGGTTGAGTTGAAGACAAATCCCTATAACCATACACTTAAGGCCTAGATTGAGAAGTTTATGAATCGAGATCGATAGGCAAAGAATACGTACAAGAAACCAAAGGAAGATCCCTTTCCACATCTGTAGACTCCAATTTCCCAAGACAAACAACGAGAAAAAGGCCTGAAGAAGAAACATTATTACACCAAACATTGTGAAAGAAGTTCATAATTCAACGGAAAACGAACACGGTTGCCTGTTACTGAGAGAAAAGCCAAAAAAGAACCGATGATACGTTGACTTGGAGATGCAAAAGTTTCTACAACAACGGAAAGTGTTCTAATACTCCATCATCTTCATCGACTTCTCAAGAACCTATGGAGATCATTCGATCGGTTGGAGAACAAGTACACAAGGTAGTTAAGAACAACTTCTCTAAATTCTTGAAGAGATCAAACAAAAGAATGGAAAACGAAGACGATGTTTGTAGTTGGTTGGAAACGAGACTTCTACATCACGACCTGGGTACACTAACAACTTTTGATAAGACGAGGAACGATGCAATTGGCTTTTCTCCAAGCCAAGTCCCTTTTCCCAAAGCTCCCATTTGATTATAAGAAGACAATTTTCTCATTTGATTGATCATATTCATCTCATAGATCGAGATGGACATGCACGAGCGATGCGAAGAGATGCTCTTCTCTACCATGGCTAATGACCATGACATTGTCGAGTTGAAACCAACCTTGTCAAATGTATAGTCACAAGTACGAGATAGAAAAACTTTCCTCTTTAGGCGAAGATAACAAGTTAATGTCTTTAGAAGATATTATAATCAAGATTAGGTATGGCTTTAAGGGTTGTAAAGTTGTAGAAGAGATTTTAAAGAAGAAGAATGCAAATGTTAGAGCTCTTCGAAAATGGTAGTGCAACCTGGAAGACCCCAGGACAAAGGAAATAAGGAAAGTGAATAGAATATAGAGAGATGCTCAAACTCATCATTGAGCGAACATTCGAATAAAGAAGATGGAGGATAAAATTGAAGGATTGCTTAAGGAAAAAGAACAATCAACTCGTCTTGCCATGATCCCGATTTAAGGTGCCTATTGCCGATTTGCGGTACGAGCCAGGCTCTTCATCAACAACGATTGGAATTTACATCAACAACGAGGTGATCCAGCTAAGCTTGTGCGAGGATTTGACCTTACAAAAAGCAGGAGAGTGAAAAGCTTTTGGAAAGTTGAAAACTTGGAAGCTCAAAAGCTAAAGAATGACACCCTATTACATGGAAGAAATGCAAAATATCCTTTGACTCACATTGAAGGTTCAAAAGTTTAAGAAGTAGGCTTCTAATGTGGAACCTGTCGCTGAGCCAAGGAAACATCTGAAATAAGCCAAGCAATGAAAGAAGTATTGCCATAAATACAAATCATTTTTTGAGCGGAAGGAATTAATCAACAAGTGCAAAAACAATCATTGAACAAGAGGAAGGCAACACTCAGCGAGAAATCGACGGAGGCTATCGAAACATGATTAAAGTGTTGAATTTTGTTAGAAGCAGAAGCGAAATTGGAACATATCAACATTACAGACGGAAACCGACCTCTATTTTGGAAGTTATAGAGTATTGCGGAAAGAGTATGTTGAATCAATTAGAGACTAAATGTGAAACTTTGGACGTTGTTGTGCAAAGGTTTCCATTAGAGAAATTTTGAGGGTCTAAATGGGCCTCCTAAGGAAATTATAAAATAATAGTGGAAATAATAAAAAAAGATTTGATGACATCATGATGCAAGAGCATCGGCCCATAATTCAAACTCAATGCTATGAAGGGTGAAACGTGGACAATCCTTGTAAATCGGGGCAAGGTCTGTTCCGTGAGAGCTAAATTGATGGAATTGATAAATCTCTAGAAGACTTGATTAAATGTAATTATACGCCATATGTGCGAATAAAGAGATTTAGGGGTTGGTTGAGTGATTGTGGGAAAGCTCATGGATCTTAACCGATCCACTCCCTTTGTAATCTCTTTATATAGTGAGTACGTAGTGTGAGAGGAGATAGTATAGAGAGTAGGCGCAATGTGTGTGAGGCAATTGTAATTCAAGCCGTGAGACGTACGGAGCTATAACAAAATGAGAAAATAAATAAGAAATATGTGTGTTATTATACATCCAACGTAATACGGACTTTGTGTGCCTATGCATTATTTACATATACATTCTTTTATGTAAATTGATAAATTATTAATAATACTTGTCGGTGTAAGGATTATAGTTGTAGACAAAGCATAGTGAAGATATATTTTTTTGTGTGATACCAAATTCCACGGATAGCGAACGAGAACCGTTGGTTAAGAAGCAGATCATGATCAGATGAATTCATTCGCAACACGAGCGCATGTGTACATCGTAACATCGACGAGTGTTTAATTACATATGAAGATTTCGCAAGTTAAAAAACGATTTAACTGTTGATGCGATGAGGACGAGACATGTATCGGCCAGGTGCGGGTGATATCGCATCTTACTACATAGTAGTTACCATTAGAGGATTCGCAAGTTAATTTGAATAGTTGGTCCCCGAAATCGGGAGCGTGTGTCGACTAAGCGCTATTTTGCACTTCGCAAGCGAAATAGCGGTATGGTGAATGGTCTCGAGTTAGAAATGTAAGCATTGTGATCTGCGATAGGGGTTTTTCGGTGATATGTATATGTCTTATATTGCGGGTGCGAGAGTACTTGTTGGATGCGAAAATTTAATTTTTCATCCAAGGGTACCCATGTTGCATCGCACAAGAGCGAACCACTACACGAAAAACGCGAAAATACATGAAAAACGTGATTACAATCACGTTTTTTCATGTATTTCTCATTTTTCGCGTAGTATGCGTCCATCGAAAAGTATGCAACGTAGGTACTCCTTGGATGAAAATTAAATTTTACATCCGACAAGTACTCTCGCTCAAGGTTTGGTAAAAACTTTGGGAGATAAGGTCAAAAATATGAGTTGAAAAAGTAGTTTTATTATTTTATTATTTTTTTAATCTTTTGCACCTTTTACTTAAAAAATGGTGAATCATCCCCATGGTTGACATCATCTCATCTTGAATCTGTTGGTTCTTATAAAGTTTATTTTGTTTGTACATTTTTCTTGGAGGCTCATTTTAGACTTAAAATTCCCTAATGACACCAAGTTTAATCTACTAAATCATGAAGTTTCACCAGATTAGTAGCTCCCAATGACGAATTGATCAACTTGGAGTATTGGAAAAAGCCATTGAAAAAGCGAAGTTTGCATAAATCCGAGTCACCGATAGGGGAAAGCTTTTAAGGCTTTGAATTTTTGATTCAATAATTAAACATGAAATCAAACATATCTTCATTAAAAAGCCTACTTTTGAAAGATACATAGAAGTAGATAGAAATTTTCAAAAGACTAGTAAATACGGAAATACGAGGTCGAGGACAAATGGGATCATGACGCTGAAACCATCGAGTAACTTTGTCTCCAACAACATACCCATTTTATTAACTTTTGGGCCACATCATCAATTGTTTTCTCAAAGATAGATCCTCATAAGTTTTTGTTTTTCCTATATTTGATATTATTTTTGTAATCGAATTTTAGATATTTCCAAGTGATAGAAAATTAGTATAAATAACTCCATTAGGTTATTAAGGTGCACACTTGGATGAGCATTTGTATCTTCGAGTGTAATAGAGCTATTGATCATTGATGATAAATAAAGGGTCCCAGATTTGTTTCAATCGGTTGTCTCGTAAGTTTTCTAATATTTATTTGACTTTGTTTTCTACCCATGTTTGATTTTTATAAAGATAAGTAGGTGAGAGAGTTGTGTTCCAATTTATCTTAAATCATACGAAGTTATAATCCATTTTAGAGATTGACTTATTGAACTATTTGTTTGTATAAGTCCCTCTGTATCAATTAATTGTTAGTATTTTTCATAATGTTAGTATATTTTGTTAAGTTGTTAAACATTGTTTTACGGTCTTTTTCATACTTACGATAAATTAAACATTCGATGTTGTATATTGAGCAGTCATATTTTTTTACGGTTTCTGCCTTGATATGTGCAAAATTAAATCATTGTTTTGAAGTAAAGCAACGACCTTTTTTCTTAATAGTTAATATTATCAAAAGTTAAAGACATTTGTTTGTATTTCTTAATACATTGGTCATCCAAAAACCCATTTTAAAGCAGACAAAATATTATAGAGCTACTGGCACTTGATTAATTGACCTAGAATTGGCTTAGAGGACAACATTATCAGTACAATAATCAAGCTACGATGACCTGGTATTGCTATAGAATTCATGGTAATGTTAAATTCTTAAAATAGAAGTGACATTCTCCTTTATCTTTCATTTTCATCATTTTACTTCAATTTTTAACATTACCATGGAGAAATGACTGCGGATATTTGAAATGGTTTCAACCTATTGGATTTCATATGGAGAAAGTAGAATTTTAGATTTCACACTCAAAAATCCAACAAAGCTTAACAATTTTAGGGATTTCGAGGTTGAAATTACAACATTTCCATTGGATTTTTTCATCTACAAGGGTATGGAACTAGTATTTAAAGAAGAGCACCAAGCCCTCTGTAATTTAATGTTAGTGGCATTGGTTGTGAAACTCATGTGTCATGACTACTAAAAATGTACCCATCACTCTAACAAAATCTTAACGACATGCTACGTTACTTTTATCTTCATTTTAATACCTAAATGGTTATATTGATGATGAGAGCCCCAATATAGGCAATGATTTTGATGATATGTAGGCAATTGTTGTATCTTGATTGTTTTGGATGCTAGAGCCATCTAAAGCCTATTTGTTGATGTATTTTCGGTTTAGAGATAGATTGCACTAAATGACCTTTGGTTCTCTTTCCCATGTACTATGTAAATGAGAACATTTGCATGTGTATAAATGGTTTGGATTCATATGGATGCACATAAATATATATGTTTATTTAAAATATGAATATTTTGTGTTTTTGGTAATCCGGTTTTTTATCGGTCTCGGTACGGATTAGGCGGTTCTGATCTCACGAGGTTTTCATTTTTCGGTTTGCATAATACTTCATAACATGTGTTCACATTATTATCCTAATTTGTTAATGGTATATCAAATCTACTGTTAGAAGAAGAATTTATGATATTCATGAATGCTAATTGAGAAGAAAATGACTGAATATGGTAGCAATCATTGTTAAGTTATCTTATTTGAAATATATATGTTATTAACAAAAAAAGAAGTGGTTTTATTAGTTTTTTGAATTTCAAGTGCATAGTTTGTGTTTCAAAGATATTTCATTTCCCACCATTGAAGATGAAAGCATAAAAAAAGAAATAAATATTTTTCTACAACATTTGTCAATCATTGCATTGAGAAGTGCTTTACAACCCCATATGAGAAAAAGGTTGAGGTATAACATAAGTATGTATGTTAACATTTTTAAATGTTGGGAAAAAATATAGGAAAAAAAAAGCGAAAATAAATGTCTACTTCATATTTTTTAGTTAATATTCAAATTAAAATATATACAAATTTTAAAAAGTAAAATGAAAAATGTAGTGTAAAATGTAAGGCACGGAGTTAACATTTTAAACAAAATAAATTGCTTTGTCTATAATGTAAAATCAACATACTATTGTTTCTTTATGAATTTATTTTTTTTATATTATTTTTGATATAATAATCAATAATATGGATTATAATTTTCAATATATTATAATAATAATAATCTCCATTATAAGTATTGTTATATTAGGCCTTACTTGTATCATTGATTAAAGAGTGGAAATTCTTGATCATATGGATGGAGAGAGGAAAAAAAGAGTGACAAAAGAGGGGAAGAGAAAAAGAAAGAGAATAGGAAAAGGGAACAAGTAAGTAAGTTGGAGGGTGGAGAGAAAGAGTGGGATTTATGGGTGGGGGGGAAGAGAGGGAGAAAATAAGAGAGATGGAGTTGGAGGGGAGAGAGAGAGGAGGGAAGAGCAAAGACATAGAGAGAGTACGGAGAGCGAGAGAGAAAGAGAGACATAGAGATGGATGGGGGAGAGGGAGAGGGAGAGAAATAGTGATAGACTGAGGGCGAAGAGGGGAGTGACAGGGAAGATGGAAAGAGAGGAGACACGAGATAGAGGTGTTTCTGCTCTGTAGCAATTTCCTAGGCCGAGAGAAGAGTGCAGTTGCTCCCTACAAAAACCACTTGTAAAGTTGGGATCTAGCCCTTCCATCTTCAAAGAAGGATCTCTCTTTTTAATTTAGATTTTTGTCTTAAGATATCGAGGCTAGTTATGAGTTTCAAAGGTTGTTTCAAAGAGTTGGTTGAAGAAATGCGTAAGGAAAGTCCATTGGGTAATGGGTTGTAAATCTTAGAATGATCAAATATGGCTAACAGCTTAGAAGTAATAGGGCAAGGTAGGCAAGCTTTTGAATCTTTTAGTGTATTTGTGGGGTGAATAAGATGCGAAATGATTAGGAATCAACATAATATAGAGCATGCGAGATGAATTATATACTTAACATCGAGTCGAAAATATATGAATATTGTTTACAAGCCATAGTAGAGTGTATTTAAACAATTCAACCATTTATCTTCTTTAAACAATAGGGATAGAAAAACATATGGAAAAATGTGAAAATAACAACTTCACGTTAGAAGATACATCACCAATTTCTTGACACGGGGAATCTGGAAGAAACTTTCACCAAGTAATGGAATTTGATCACCTCAAAAACGATTGCACATATTTACATCTAGTACGAGACCCTTTTTCATACAAGTTTCAACCCTTATTAAGTCCTTTCACAACATATTTATAGAGATTCTTTTAAATTTTTTATAGGACTTGAAGAAAAATATTTTAAAATAATAAATGTCGAGGGAACATATATTTTAGAGATAAGAGAGAAAGATAGGGAAAATACGGCGGTAGTTTGTTGTCTGCTGTCGAGAGATGTATAGGAATTTGATGATGGTTGTAACTATTTTTAACGCACGTGTTGTTTCTTTGAATCTTGAAAATTTTGAGCCATAAGTTACTCTTCATTCAATCAACTCTTTTTAGAAATCAGCCCCATCTTTCTTCGGTTAGAACGGAAAAGGTTACTATATTTACGAATCTTTCATCCCACTTTGGTGTAAATGTCAAAAGTGGTCTTATTTACAAAAAGGTGGTACACATTTCATGTTGAATATTTAAATCAAGCCCCTTGATACGCATGAATGTATCTCATTAATCCTTTAGCCTTTGCAAACTTGGAGGCATCCTCACCTATGTTGCCTTCGAGTTTCTCTTCAGTAGTTTGCTAATGGGGTCAATTTTCCATTGGGATCCTTCAAAGTAGACAAACCTTCTTCCTCGGGGAATGGAAACTTTCTATTGAACCTCTTGATTTGCAACTCAAGGTCTTTGCATTTGTTCTCTAATTGGATCATCAAGTTCTTTTTTGCTAAGACCTTCTTATTCCATGACTGTTGTTGTCCTATACGAAATATTTCAAATCTTCTAATTGATCGTTGGTTTTGGAATTTATGACTTAATGATCTTTTGTAACTGCTATGATACATGCTCCCAAATCCACCTTTGTATTCTCTGTTTGTATTTACTCTTTGCTGTCTTCTGCTGCTCAAAAGTGATGTGAATTGAAGGCCAAATATACGGTATATTTCCATTTATGTTTTCCAGAAATACTATTCTTTGCCTGCGCAACTTGTTGAATGGTAAAGGGCGGTCTTCATATTTTTGTATGTTGGATAAGTTTATAAATTTTCTTCTTTTACGATAAGTATGCATTGTCAATTTGATTTTTTTTTCCTCCTTCCAAGATAATGTTGCCAACAACCCTTTCCTTTTAAATACCTTGCGAACTAATGTTAGTTCATCTGAAACTCTAGTAATTTCTTCTATAGGCTGCGAAATTGTGGTCTTCTTTAAAGTTTATGCTTTTGTACATGTGCTTGATGTAGATTTTCACAGTGCTTCCCCTTTGTTCCTTCTCCTTCAAAAGTGCTTCCATGGCTGCTCCAACTTTTGTATTTATGTATTTTCTTGACCACTATGGTAAATAACTTTTCTTTCCCCATTTTTATACTAGCAACCTCCTTAGCTTGAGGATGCTCTTGTGGAGGGTAACTTTAGTTGTTTCATAATGCATGAATGTTTGTATCTTTGCGCTTTATTAATTCTGTACGCTACTTTGACATCCTTAGGGTCCTTTCCTAGCTTTATTGTATCCAAATCTTCTAGATATTTGATTTTGTTGTCCTTAGCGAAAAGAAAGACATTTTTGTCGATCTTAAAATGAGAATTGATATTATTTAAAGATGACTATAATACGGATACGATTTGATGGATGAAGTGGTAAGTGACGAAGATCAACTCTTTGTATGTCGTGTAAATCGATTTGTCGATTTCATGTATCTTCTTGGTATTACTTGAGAAAATAGAGCTTTATAGTCTTTAACACTCACAGAGAGCGGAACTAATGCAGTTTTCCATGAAAGGTGATTTAGGTTATCCTTTCTGTTAAATCAAATGCAAAGAGTAGTCTATGTTGAGTTTTAGTAGTATGCTTCCAAAACTCGAGTAGGTGGAAACATTCAAAGCTTCATTATTTAATTTTATCTCCTTAATATCTTGAGGTATAACACGAGTTTCAATTTGAAGCTGGATGCCACTAAATTGAATTTTTGCTCCTACGATAGGTGATTTCATTGTTTCATCTACTTGAGTAGAATGAAAATTAATAGTTTCTTTAAGTTTGGTGACTGCACTATCTCTTCTATTCAAGTAGGAGTAGTTGGAATCTCTCGTGAGTCTCGGTGTTAGATGTTGAGTGTCCTCTCTTCTGGAGACCCCATCTCCGAATAGTAATCACTTGAGAGTTTAAGCCAGGGGATTAGTTTGTGAATTGGTTTTTTGAGCGTTAATTGTTCCTTTTCTTCCTCTTTCGAAAGCAATACATTGTGGATACGGATTTTTGAATCGATGGGGGACATGCTGACTTGTCTTTCCTTTTTAGTTCCTTTTCTTTAGAGTTGAGTGTTGGCATATATGATTGGATAATGGTTGTTCTTCAACTTCTTACCAGTACCCTTTGTCCACTCCACAGTTGGCATAATATTCAATTTCGGCCTGGGTGTATATTGTGTAGGTATTCTTTTGTTACGGTTGAACTTAGAAATAATGTTGACGGGATCATAGGACCAAGAAAAATAAGTTTGAGCTTCACTTGACTCAATATGGCCTCCCACTTCTCTTCAGATACAACTTTGGGTATTGATGATATGAGCCCAACATGTGACTTTAGTTTGAATTGTTCTTTCCTATTGTATGGCACAAAATGAAGCTCATCCCATGTTGAAAGAGCATTTTCCTGAGTGTATTCTAATGCGAACAATACTGGTAAGGACAAAATTTGGTAGCACAGCAAGGAGAGGCTGCGTTAAGCACGTGTGCGTTTCTTTCGATGTAGTGGTATAATACGGTCACGACCTTGGATTTCTGCGAAAAAATGTAGGTGCTTTTTAATCTCTTGGTGAAATCCTTGAAATGCGGTCACATTGCTAAACAAACACAATGATGTATGTAAAAATGTATCCGCCAAAGTCAATATGGGGTACTTCTCTTAGTTATTTCTGTCCGAGAGAAGTCCATTGAATCAACGGTTAGGGATGGCCCTCATTGTCTGTGTTCGTAAAGAAATCCAAACTCATTTGGTGATAATATAGCGTGAGATAAATTACGGCGCGGATAGCAGAAGCACCTTTTGCTTTAAAATTTACCAATTGATCTTGAATCGAGTTTTACTGAAAATTTTTTTTTAGTTGAAAAGAATAGTGGTTGCTTGCCTACGCAAAAATTAATGAAAAATCAAAAGAATTGCTTCATCTGCCAACACGGCCATTGTGGTGCCCAGCGGTCGGGTTGACCATAAAAAACTGCCTTCTTGGCTGTTTTTGGGGAATTGAAATTGGATAGAAGTTAGTTCGAGGTAATTGAACATTCTACGGAAGGAAAACTCAAAGATTTAAGTTCTTTGATTTAAATTACTAAGCATATTCAATCAAGACCTTGATAGAAAAATGATGATGAGAGGCTTGGTATTCAATACGCAAGGGCCCTAGCGGTTATCTTAAGGAGGAAATGGAGAAAAAATGGTCTGGTTGTTACTGGAAATAATGACTCACAAACTAGGAAAAAGCCTTGAGATGACACCATATGGTAATTCATGAAAAAACGAGTTTGGAAATAAATTGAGCGGAATTGGACTCTAAATGTTTGAGTCATCACTTTAAATACTTAAACTTATGTTTGGCCCCAATTATGGGTTCATACAAGTCGAATTACGGGCGGGTTTTTAGCGATTTTGTACGGGTATCTATTAAGGGTGGTTTATCGAAAATACGCGGCTAAGGGTTCATGCGATTACATTTTTTAAATAAGGCGAGAAGAAAATTAATTTGGGCATGGCAAAGGACAAAGTATTTTGATGTGAAAAAGGTCACAACAAGTTACACGTCGAATAATTTTGTTTGGAAGAAAGAATTATTGGCGTAGACAATCGACAACAAATGATAACTCGTTCTTCAATCATATAGCGAAGTGTCGTGGTGAAAGGGACAAATTGAGTTTTTCACAGTTTTATAATTGTTGGATCGGTTGGGCAACGTGAAAAATACGATGAACGTGGAGCGAGGAGTTTATTATCTAATGGGAATTTTAGCGGAAAAATTTATTGCAAGACGTTTGTAAATGGGTTTGGTAGAACAAATTGAACGTTGAACAACTTTGTTTGATGTGGCGGGGTGTGATGTGGCGGGACAAGTGGGCATTTGTGGTAAGTGGAGAAATGGGTATGTGGTGGGTCATGGATGGTGGAAGAGTGGATGCATGACAAAAAGGTGAGTGGCGGAGGGATGGAGTGTTGGCGAGAAGTGGAGGTGCTAATTCGAGGGTGGAGGCAATAAACATCATTGGGGAGGGACCCCCGAAATGCCTAATAGGCTTCCACGTGCGTGGAGGTTTTGGGCGAAGCCATTTTTACGCCCGGCCCCACCCCCTCGCCACCCCTTGTGTTAAACTTCGAGGAGCACGGGCGTTAATAAAGGTTTGTCGTTGATGTTAATATGGCATTGACTAAGATGTCAATATTCTTGAGATTCGTAGTTCCAAAAAGATGATGCCATAATGCTTGATTAACTAGGTTGCCATCAATAATGAAGTCAATCTACGAAGATGTCAAAATAACTCTCGATGTCATTGATGATGTCATACACTAAACGAATGACCATGATTGTTAATGGCACTTGATAAAGGTTGGAAGACTAGAAAAGGTATTATTGAAGCTCTCCTAATGATCTTTGCACTTGATGAAGGATTGGAGGACACCCACTATTATTGAATACATGATGTTGTACCTTCGTGATAGCATGAATGGTGGATACTATCATGATGACATGCATGTCCTACATAATGACACCATGATCCTATGATAAAGAAGATTTAGTCATGTACCTTGATGAATAATGAAGGCAAACAATGAAGAATCAAACCATAAAGAATCCCGACATCGACATTATGCCCTACCTCAGTTACACTTGCGAATAAATGGCTAGTCACATTAAAAATTAATTTCATACCTTAGAGAAGAATTTCTTTATGAAACATACCATCTCTAGAGCATAATTTTTTATTTCTAGTGAGCCTCCTAACTCCGAATAGTTTAAGAGAACTCCAAATTTTTTAAGATGGGAATATCATACTGTTACCGAGGGCGGTATTATTGCTAAAACCTCTCAAGTCGGCCTACTTGTAAAGACGTAACAACACTTCATTTAGCGAGTGGAAAAATCACTATAAATATAAGGTCTAGGATTACTCACTCCTCATCATCAACTAGGTTTGAATATCTGTTCGACTCGGATAAATAGGAGGGGGGATATGTGTTCATCTTGTGAATAGTCAAGAAGAATAAAAGCAAAATAATTGTCACGGTGCGGTATGTGTTCGAAGGTCGATTTCGTCTGTGTGGATCTTTTCCTCGACTCGTGGGCTATGCCATCAAATTATTTGGTGTACACCTCATATCTTTGGATTTAGGACTATTGAAGGTTAGGATCTCGTCACCACCATAAGTGGCTACAAAAACCTTAATCACGGAACTGTGAAAGAACATGGTTGAAGAGGACGAGAGACATTAAGATACGTGGAGATTGTGAACAATTTTTACCTTAATAATTCTTATGCAGCAGTTATATTTTGGATTGTGAGAAGTTTAAGTTCTACATCTCGGTGCACCTCATGTGCAACAAAAGCGTGGTTAAGATTTTGTGGAGGGCTAAGGATATGTGTTTGTGGAAACTCGACCGATTGCTTGAAAAACAATCTAGAACACCTACACATTCGATGCCTGAACAAGTCTTCAGCATACCTTGTTATGGATTTTCATATATTAACCTGGAGACTTTGCCACAATTACCTCGGATCGGTAAGTGAAGGCTCATATTGTCAACAATGAGCCTTGTTACATACCTTTGAAAGGCCCAAATGCAGTATATTTTATCTTGTACGATGGACGGTCATTACTTATGAACTCATATTGCAGAGATAAGCTCGGTTGTGGAGTTGTTATAATTTTTCAAGGGCTCGGTGGTGTACTAATCTTAAAGAATGATCAAAGGTGGTTGGACGATGGTTTGTGGGCAGAACCTACTTGGAAGACGTGAAACTCCTCTTGGAATTGGTTGAAATTTGGTGTCTCTTGTGGGAATATCATTGAGCATCATTGAAGTGTATGGAATTTGAAATTTGGAGCCTAGACCAAGTGGTGGAAGTAGCCACCAGGCGGTGAAGTACTTGGAATTCTTTAAGAGTTCTTGGGAAAGCATTTTTGAAGACATATTTTGAGCATTGTTGAACACTCCTTGAGAGTTCTTGAAGAAGCAACTTCGAAGAGGCTTAGGTAGGTGTTTCTATTGAAGACACTTTGAAGCTCTTGGAATATTATTGATGTTTTAAAGCAATCATGAGGTGACTTTTGGAGATCTTTATTTCGGTGATATGAAGAGAAGTACATGATACCTTCTAGAAAAACAAGGTTTTCATTTATGGTGTGACGTGGAGACTAAGTAAAGGCATTCTTGAATATTGACGGAGACTCGTTGAAGAATACATTGAGAACCATGAAGTATGGCAAAATATATCTTCGGCAGAGAAGTAAAGCGAGGAATGGAGCCCGGAAGTTTGGAGCCTTGTGAAAATAAGTTTGGTGCCTTGAGATGAGGTTGGAGCCCTAGAGGATCATAGTCCTCGAAACTATGTCGGGCTTTGAACAAGATAGAGGGTTGGAGCCCTTGAGGTTGGTGCCTCGAAATTGACAAGATTGACCTTGGTTGTCCAAGTCGGTGCTTGGAAAATACGGTTGGACCACAATTGATTGGTCGGTGTCTTCATCTAAATTTGGAGCCCTACATACTATATTGTACTTGATTCATTACAAAGAATAAATTAATAAAATCATTTATTCTTATTGTTAGATTTTTAATATTTAAATATAAGTGATCTAACTCTTAAAAATAACAATTGAAAATAAATATCGTTTGTCTCCCCTCTCGATGTTTCCAACAATTGGTATCGAGCTAGTACGTATCTTCACTCGAGAGCCTAACATCTTGAAGGTTGATCATTAGAACGCAAATGGCAATGCCAAGGAATAATGTCTCCAAGTCCTGCAAAGATGTGTCTTCCTCAACCATTGAAATTGAAGTCAATCAATTTGCGAAGGCTCCAATGTTCAATGGAAACTTTGATATGTAGAGGCAAGGAGGAGGAATTTCTTAAAGACTTAAGTCATTGAAGTCTGGAAATCAGTGATTATTGATAACATGATGGAAGGAGAATCCAAGAGTATAATACAAGAGCAATGAAAGCAATCTTGAATGATTTCTTTGATTCTATGAAGTCAATTTCGAAAAATGTTCGTTAAAAAGGCATATGGGACAAACTTCATGATATTGACTCGAAAAGGAGCATTGACCATGACCTCTATTCAAGAAGATGATGGAAACAAAGAAGGAAATCTAGAACCTATCAAGAAGTTGAAAATAAGAATAGTGGCATCAAGGCCAAAGAATACCTAGAAGAAGAAGAAAACAAACAAGACTTGAAGATCTCCACCGACGAAAACATATATGCCATGGAAGAGATTAACCGGTTTAAAAAGGAAAATGAGGGACTTAAGAAAACGCAAGATGGTGACGAAGACAAGACAAAGAAGGAAGTTGATCTTTTCAATCTTCTAGTATGAGAAATAGATGATAAGCTCACCAAACTTAAGGAGAAATTTCATCAAAACAAAGGAAGCATCATGAGAAAGTCATATCTACTGACAAATCATTTTAGATAACGCAAAAGAAAAGGAAGAAACTTTCAAACCACCTTGAACAAAGACTTAAGAGCTTGAACAATCTTGAAGCGAGTTTGGTCGATACGAGGAAGAGGCCTCTCTCTTAGATCTCTACTAAAATAAGCAAGAAACGGCGCAAGGATCCGAGAAGGTGATGGAAACTTTGGAATTCATTGAAGGACAAGTTGATGAAGCAGAAAGAGATAAGAAACACCGTGATATGCCAACTAGAAGAAAAGGATGAGGAAATCTTCAAACAAAATCATACATCAATCTTCTCAAGGTGAAACATGTGAAGCTACAAGAATAAAATAAGAAATGGAAGCCGATCTAGCAAAGGAGAATGAAGAAATCTTCATAATGAAATCAAATATGATATCCATTAAAATCGAAGCACGCGAAGAAACAAGGATGATGAAAGAAATGAAAAAGCAACTAGTCATGAAAGATGAATATTGTGAAAAACTGAAAGGATAAATTGTCACTGTTAAAAAGGAAGTTGTCTCCCTTAATACGAACTTGAAATGATATCAAACCCTAGATGACATCCTAAGTCATAAAAGACCCCCTTCTCTTGATAAATCAAGTCTTGCCTAAGTGAACCCTCAAGCAAGAATGATAATGCTTGGGCCTCCGTCATGGGCGCGTGACAGGTACTGTGAGGCACCGATACGACTGCGATGACAAATGGTAATGATACCTCCGCAGGGAGCTTTTGCTGAAGCAAGGTGGAACAGCCTGGCCATGGGATTGCACGAAAGGAGCTGACTTATATATTTGGGGTTTCTCTTGAGACCTTAGCTGAAGCAAGGCAATGGCCAGGGCTAGAGCTACAAAGGAAGACCTTGGAAGTAGACTGTGTAAATCTTTGAGAAGGATGGATGAAATGGAAGACGAGTATCGTGAGTTGAAGAAGACCCTTTATGCAATGCTTGCAGAAGGGATATCCGACACGAACCGGGATGAATTCAACCAACTTATGAAGATGTTGGACAGTTATGGGAAGGAGCTCAAAGAAATGAAAAGTGAGCTTATAAAGGCGTATTTGGCTAGACCGAAAGATGTTGAGGATGTGGTTGAGAAGAAGGAAGAGCTTGTAGAACAAGTTGAGCCCGAACCAAGCACATTACAAACATTGCAGGTTGAACCACACAAGGATGTTGCAGATGTGGAAGATGTCAAGGATGAACTTGATAACCAAGTTGGACCAAGACCAAGCACGTTGCAAGCATCGATGTTGGATGATTCTCATGAGGATGTTATGATGATGGAAGAGATGAAGGACGAACTTGTGACACAAGTTGAACCAAGACAAGACACATTGCAAGCATTGGTGGGCAAACCACATGGAGATGTTGCAAATGTGACCATGATCGAGGAGGAACTTGATGAGCAGGTGGTACCAGGATCGAACACATCAAAGGCATTGATGAGGATGGAGGACACTCACTTGAGGAGTCTTCATGGAGATATGACTTGTGTTTCACTTGAGCATTTTGGAGATGGACCGTATGGAGGGACAAGCAAAGACATGACTTCTTTGCCAACACCATGGAGGAATTTTCCTTGGATTCCTACGATGAGACCTTGTACATTGATGGAACAAGGGACATGGGACGATGCAAACCTTGTTGGGGCAATTTGTGACCTTACACTTGATGGTTCAAATGCCTGGGACAAGGGTGGAACGTGATGACCTTTTTGATGTAAGGGGTCATGCTTAGCCACATAAAATGGCAAGTGCCCGGCATGACCCATACACTACCTTGGTGGTAGGGCACGTTGGTGGAGTAGACTTATTCATGGCTTCAACCAAGATGGACCTCTTGGCAGACCTTTAGTGGAGGAGCAGCTTGAAGGAAGTACACATATATGATGGAGGTAGGAGTGACTGAGAGCACTTCACTTCGATATGTATGGACATGATGATGATGAGAGTTGAGCTGAGTTCACTTGGATGAACACATGGGCAGCCAAAGTCATGGAAATGGACTACATGGAGATCTTTATAGATGGACTGATGGGACGTTGTTCACCATGAGAAACTTGGACATTGGTTGGATGAGCAGCCTATGAGACATTCATATGTATGCAGAGTGAGAACTTGTGATGGCACTCATGGCCAATACAAGTAGGCTTACCAACGCTTTGGATATGATGAGGCATGGGAGTTCATGATGGATGCCTTGGTGGTACACACTTTGGCATGGGCTTGAGTCTACTTGACTTAGCCACACTTATTACTTTTGATGATGCTTGGAGGATGAGCCTACTTGCATACAAGTAGAGCACATGGATTAGCATCATGGACAGCATGTTGTGGATGAGATGGACACACTTCATGGACCCAAACATGGCACTTGGATGAGGCTCATTGTCTCCTGCTTAGGACAATGATGACCTCTAACTTATGAGCAGACCATGGAGCGAGATGGAGCACTTGATAGCAGGATGTTTTGGCAGTCGTGATGATGGGAGGAACATATGTTCTTGTGGAGGAGACGTTCAGTTGGATTAGCTACCCAACTTGTCACCAACACGAGGGGCGCCAACACATGACTTCTTGCAGAATTGGAGACATCACCGAGGCATGTAGCAGGTCAAGAGCGTTCACATCTGGGTGCTCTTCATATTTTCATAGCAGAGTTGGAGACATGAACACCTTTGGAGGATGTTGGAGTCATCAACACTTTGCGACGACAGTTACGACGATATCGTGCACATGGGTGCAACGACAGTTCGTGCAGCGACACTTTGGTGGTAGTTGCGACGATATTTCACACATGGAGTTGTGATGGACCGTGCGACGATGGGATGAATTTGTCAAGGGACGACAACGTTTTGAAGTGGGGGAGAATGTAACGCCTCAACACTTCATGGGCGCGTTCGGTGGAACAGGGCGCGCCGGTTGAGCGTTTGGGTGAGCTTGGGTGCCGTGCGACGTAACGGGCGCGCGTCGCACCGTTGGAGAGTCACGGGCGCGTGGGTGTGCGAGGCGAGTCATAACGGGAGCGTTGGTGGTGCGACGAGTCAACATGGTTGGCGTTAAGAGTTTATACCACGGTGGGCGCCCTTGGACGAGCGACCGACGGGCGAGTCGGTGGGTCGGCCGGCGCGTTGGGCACGCGACTGATGCCACACTTGGAGGGCGAGCTAACAAATGAGGGGGTCGGCTCGGGTCGGCCGAGCGCCCCAACACCCCACGAACGCGGCGTTTCGTGGGCGTCGACCAAAACGGGGGGGTCGGTTCGGGTCGGCCGAGAGCCCCAACACCCACAAACGTGACGTTTCGTGGGCGACAGATGAAATGAAAGGGTCGGCTCGTGGTGGAGCGAGCGACCAAGTCTCACGACGTGTTGGTATATATTGGATGAGCGTTGGTGAGTGGAAGGCATCATCGAACAGCCAAGAAAACAAGGCGAGCAAGACGAAGAGCGAACTGCAGCAACGAGTCAACAACTCGTTGGTCGAAGGCACAGCTGAACGGAGTCGGGTCGAGTCGGGTCGAGCTCGTGCAGGCCGCACCGCAGATTCTAGTCGGGTCGAGTCGTGCGCAGTTCAGGTCGAGTCGGGTCGTTTCTGGGTGCCGAGTAACGGCAGGGGCCCAGCACTAAAATTGCGATTCCGGGAGCATCGGGTGTCGGATTGAGGTGCCGTAAAAACCAAAAGGTGCGTAATTATGAGGAGCATCCAACCATACAGGTTTGGGACGGATTGGACACATGGTCAGCTCAGAAAACGCTCTGCACTGATTTGGAGCAATGGTTTGAGTGACCCGAGTGACCAGCACTTGGGCAGTTTTGGGCAGAACTTCCGACGGTGAACTTCGATGGTTGTACATGTCTGTTGTAAGCTAGTTTGAGGATTGGCAAGTCTTAGAACTTGGCTAAGAGGCAAATAGCCTTGACTTTTGTACTTGTACTTTTATGAGACATAATATCCGGGCGGACTCATTTTAAGGGAGTTGCCCCTCCCTTGTATGTATGGGCGTACATGTGGTTTGATATTGATGTTTATGTTTATTTCCGCACATTGAAAGAACATTTGCTTAATAACTAACGAATGTTGCTTAAGGCGTAGTCTGGGTACTTGAGTATTTCGCAAAAGAAAAAGTACGGCAGTGCCGCACCTGCCTACATAGAGCGGTTGAGAGACACCCGTGGTGTAGGGGCGTGACAGTTGGTATCAGAGGAAACTGATACGGATGGAAGTCTGATAACGCACTTGCCATTGCATGACAAGTGGTATCAGAGCATACCTCCGCAGGGAGCTTTTGTTGAAGCAGGAACACGGTTGCAGGACTGCAGTTGGTGTTGAAGCTGACTTATATATTTGGGATTGCAAGTGAGCTGATTCTACCTTGAAGATTTTGCACATGGTCTTGACTCGATCTCAAGCAAAGCAAATGGAGGATACCATGGAGATGCCTCAAGTCATTGAGGGGACCCAAGTACTCTCTCAAGAAGACTTGTTTGGGAAGCTCATGGAGAACATGGAGAAAGGTGAAAGGGAGCTCATGAACCTTCATGAAGATGTTGAAGAAGTTCGAGAAGGGGGCATGAGGTTGAAAGATGAAGTAACAACGTTGAGAGCCGAGCTAGACACGGTGGCAACACGTTCTGTGTACACAGAATGGCAGCTTGGTGAAATGGTGAAGAAGATGGAAGAAAAGGACCAATCCTATGATAGACTTGTGGATGAGCTTTCCAAAGCTCTTACAAGAATCAAGGAGTTGGAATGTGATGTGGTCTTGGTGAAGAGAGCCACGGGACAAGGATCATCCGGGGGATCTGTCCCTATTAAGGCAAAGGAACCAGATTCATATGATGGAGCAAGAAATGCAAAGACACTTGGAAACTTCTTATGGGATATGGAGCAATACTTGGAACGATTGAACATTCATGATGAGGATGTCAAGGTGAAGATTGTGGCACAATTCCTTACAGGAGATGCTAAGATGTGGTGGAGAAGGAGACTTGATCAGATAGCACAAGGTGTCATATCTGACATAACTTGGCTGGAACTAAAAGATGCTTTGCAGGTTTACTTCAGTCCACAAGATGAAACCTGGGACGCAAGGACTATTATCAAGTATATCAAACAAGATGGAACTCTCCAGCAATATCAAAGCGCATATCAGAGTGCTATCCTAGAGCTACCTGACATGGTTGAGCGTGACAAGCTATTCGACTTCACTATTGGGTTGAAACCTTGGGCTCGGGATGAGGTGAAAAAGCGAGAACCCAAGACTTTGGAAGAAGCCTTTGCTGTGGTAGACAAACTGATTGAGCATGATAACGGAGGATCTGGAGGAGGGAAGAAGAAGCCATTTGAGAAGAAGGCTGATCCACCAAAGAAGGAAGCTGCTAGGCCTAACAATGCGCAAGAAAAGTCGAAGGCTAAGAAGCCCTTAAGGTGTTGGATCTGCGATGAGGAACATACGGTGAAGAATTGTCCTTCAAGACCGAAGTTGGCCGCCGCAGTGCAATCTGAAAAGAAGGAACCTTCAGTTGGGACTATGCAAGTCTTAAGTGCAGCAGCAGCTTACGAAGCTATTCCAAGAAGGGACCCGGAAAGAAACAATTTGGAGTTTGTGAACATGAAGATTGCGAAGGGCACACTTTTGACCATGGTGGATTGTGGTGCTACGCATAACTTCATTGGAGAGGACACCGCTAGGAAAGTTGGATTGAAGTTCAAACCAATCCAAGCTAAGTTGAAAGCAGTGAACTCACCACCAGATTATGTGATTGGAGTTGCAGAAAAGACACCAATCGAAATAGGGAGTTGGCATGCGGATGTCGACTTCATGGTTGTAAGAATGGATGATTATGAGGTTGTGTTAGGCATGGAATTCTTCAAAGAATTCGAAGTTATGGTGGTTCCTCACATGAGGAAGTTGTACATCTATGATGGGAAAAATGACCATCCTATTGGTATACCAACCATAGGAGGAGGTGGCACAACCCATTGTAAGATAACAACCATGAGTGTGGAGGACACAAAATGACATGATGAACTCCAAGGAAGGTTAGCCCTCATGGAAGGCAGACTTCAGGAGCAAGCGCAGGAAATTATGGCATTCTCCAAGAGTCTTTTGGATGTAACAAGAAGGCTTGAGACAATGGAAGCAAAGGAAGATGCAGACCCAGGGATTCATGGAGAAGACCAGGAAGCGTACATGTTGCAGTTGGAAGGGGTAGATCCAAACAGATGGCTGGAGTTGGTAAAAGAGGAAGGAGAGCCTCCGGCCTCCACTTCCTCCACCTTCTAGACTATACATGGAGGATGAGGCTCATTGTCATCTGCTCAGGACAATGATGACCTCTAACTTATGAGCAGGCCATGGATCGAGATGGAGCACTTGATAGCAGGATTTTTTGGCAGTCGTGATGATGGGAGGAACATATGTTCTTGTGGAGGAGACGTTCGGTTGGATTAGCTGCCCAACTTGTCACTACGCAAGGGGATCCAGCACATGATTTCTTGCAGAATTGAGACATGACCGAGGCATGTAGCAGATCAAGGGTGTTCACATCTGGATGCTCTTCACAAACTTATAGCAGAGTTGGAGACATGAACACCTTTGGAGGATGTTGGAGTCATCAACACTTTGCGACGATAGTTGCGACGATACCGTGCACATGGGTGCAATGACAGTTTGTGCAACGACATTTGGTGGCAGTTGCGACGATATTTCACACATGGAGTTGTGATGGACCGTGCGACGATGGGATGAAGTTGTCAAGGGAAGACAACGTTTTGAAGTGGGGGAGAATGTAATGCCTCAACACTTCATGGGCGCGTTCGGTGGAACGGGCGCACCGGTTGGGCGTTTGGGTGAGCTTGGGCGCCGTACGACGTAACAGGCACGAGTCGAGGTAACAGGCGTGTGTCGCACCGTTGAAGAGTCACGGGCGCGCGGGTGTGCGAGCGAGTCATAACGGGCGCGTTGGTGGTGCGACGAGTCAACACAGTTGGCGTTAAGAGTTTATACCACGGCGGGCGCCCTTGGACGAGCGACCGATGGGTGAGTCGGTGGGTCGGTCAGTGCGTTGGGCGCGCGACCGACGCCACACTTGGAGGGCGAGCTAACAAACGAGGGGGTCGGCTCGGGTCGGCCGAGCGCCCCAACACCCCACGAACGCGGCGTTTCGTGGGCGTTGACCAAAATGAGGGGGGTCGGCTCGGGTCGGCTGAGCGCCCCAACACCCACAAACGTGACGTTTCGTGGGCGACGGATGAAACGAAAGGGTCAGCTTGTGGTGGAACGAGCGACCACAACTAATGACGCGTTGGTATATATTGGACGAGCGTTGGTGAGTGGAAGGCATCATCGAACAGCCAAGCGAACAAGGCGAGCAAGAAGAAGAGCAACCGCAGCAACCGAGTCAACAACCGCCACCAAGGCGGCACTGGTCCGAGTCGGTCGAGCTCGGTCGAGCTCGGTGCAGACGGACCCCAGACACTCGGCTCGTCGGGTCGCAGGCAGCTTCCTCGGTCGAGTCGGTCACTTCGGGGCACACACCAGGGGCCCGTGCGACGGGTAAAATTGTGATTCCGGGAGCGTCGGGTGTCGGATTGAGGTGCCGTAAAAACCAAAAGGTGTGTAATTCCGAGGAGCATCCAACCATACATGTTTGGGACGGATTGGACACACGGTCAGCTCAGAAAACGCTCTGCACTGATTTGGAGCAACGGTTTGAGTGACCCGAGTGACCAGCACTTGGGCAGTTTTGGGCAGAACTTCCAATGGTGAACTTCGATGGTTGTACATGTCTGTTGTAAGATATTTTGAGGATTGGAAAGTCTTAGAACTTGGCCAAGAGGCAAATAGCCTTGACTGTTGTACTTGTACTTTTATGAAACATAATATCCGGGCGGACTCATTTTAAGGGAGTTGCCCCTCCCTTGTATGTATGGGCGTACATGTGGTTTGATATCGGTGTTTATGTTTATTTTCGCACATTGAAAGAACATTTATTTTTAATAATAACTAATCAAATGTTGCTTGCTGGGCGTAGTCCGGGTGTCTGAGTATTTCGTGTAACACTTCGCAGGATTGATACGATTGCATGACAATGGTATTCGGAGCATCCGCAGGGAGCTTTTGCTGAAGCAGGAACACGGTTGCAGGGCTGCAGTTGGTGTTGAAGCTGACTTATATATTTGGGGTTTCTTTTGAGACCTTAGCTGAAGCAAGGCTTTTGTCAGGGCTAAAGCTAGAAAAGGAGACATGCCGAGTTGGGAAGAATTCGAAGAGAAGACTTGTGAAGCGTTGCAATGGATAAAGCAGCTAAACGAAGAAATCCCAAGGATTCGGAACAAACTTGGAGTCTTGGAAAGAAAATTGGTGGAAACTTGGAAGGAGGCTAAGAAGATTCATGAAGAGGTTAATGAGGCTAAGATCGCTCTTATGGCCTTGTGCGAGAAGGGGATCTCTTACTCAAACCAAGATGAGTTTGAAAGACTTCGAGACAAGATGGACCAGTTTGATGGATGGATGGTATTATTCTATGAACTACAAACTCACCGAGATGAGCTTGTTAGACTTGAAGAGAAGAACCATAAGAAGAGATTAAAACCTTCTATGGGGAAGCCGAAGCGGAATGTTATGGATGTTGTTTTGGTAAAGGAATAACTTTTGCAACAAGCTGAACCTGAACCAAAGACACCACAAACGTTGGAGCTTGAAGCTATAAGGGAAGCAGGTTTGGAGCTCGTAAGAAGCTTGTGAACATGACAAAGTTCTTGGAGGAAACAAGGCAGGAACACTACAAGGCTCTTGTGCAAGTGGAGGAACACTAGAACAATATATGCAGGTGAGAGATGTGCGAACTTCCTTGAAAGACTTTCATGGGAGGACTGCTGAACTTGGAGAAACAAAGGATGTTGCAGATGTAGAAGATGTCAAGGATGAACTTGATAACCAAGTTGGACCAAGACCAAGCACGTTGCAAGCATCAATGTTGGATGATTCTCATGAGGATTTTATGACGATGCAAGAGATGAAGGATGAACTTGTGACACAAGTTGAACCAAGACAAGACACATTGCAAGCATTGGTGGGAAAACCACATGGAGATGTTGCAAATGTGAGCATGATCGTGGAGGAACGTGATGAGCAGGTGGTACCAGGATCAAACACATCAAAGGCATTAATGAGGATAGAGGACACTCACTTGAGGAGTTTTCATGGAGATATGAGTTGTGTTTCATGGAAGCATAAGGAGGATGGACCGCATATGGAAATGAGGAGGAAGATGACTTCTTTTCCAACACCATTGGTGACTACTCCTTGGATGCACACGATGAGACCTTGTACATTAATGGAACGAGTGACATGGGATGATTCAAACCTTGTTGAGGCAATTTGTGACCCTACACTTGATGGTCCAAATGCCCGAGACAAGGGTGGAACGTGATGGCCTTTGTGTTGAGAAGGGGTCATGCTTAGCCACATAGAATGGCAAGTGCCCGGCATGACCCATACACTACCTTGGTGGTAGGGCAAGTTGTTGGAGTAGACTTCTTCATGGCTTCAACCAAGATGGAACTCTTGGCAGACCTTTAGTAGGGGAGTAGCTTGAAGGAAGTACTCACATGTAGAGATGATGGAGGTAGGAGTGACCGAGAGCACTTCACTTCGACATGTTGAGACATGATGATGATGAGAGTTGAGTTGAGTTCACTTGGATGAACACATGGGCAGCCAAAGTCATGGACATGGACTACATGGATATCTTCTATAGATGGACTGATGGGACGTTGTTCACCATGAGCAACTTGGACATTGGTTGGATGAGCAGCCTATGAGACATTCATATGTTTGCAGGTGAGAACTTGTGATGGCACTCATGGCCAATACAAGTAGGCTTACCAACGCTTTGGATATGATGAGGCATGGGACTTCATGGTGGAGTTGCATTCGTTGGAGACTTCATATTATGGTGATCTTGGAGTATCTGACTCATTGAGGAGCTGAGGTCAGGATTGTTCCTGATTTTGATGCAGTATGGGATGCATACCTTGGAGCACATTTATGGGGTGTGTTCAGGAGGAGTCACTTGATGGAGATGATAGAGCTGGGACACTTTGGAGTTTGATGGAGATGCAGCGATGGATGCCTTGGTGGCACACACTTTGGCATGGGCTTGAGTCTACTTGACTTAGCCACACTTCTTATTTTGATGATGCTTGGAGGATGAGCCTACTTGCATACAAGTAGCACATGGATTAGCATCATGGACAGCATGTTGTGGATGAGATGGATACACTTCATGGACCCAAACATGGCACTTGGATGAGATTCAGACTTGATCGAGTTGATGGATGTGACAGATTGCAGGAGGAAGAACTAATGCAGGGTATGAGGATGGACATTCTCATGATGAGGACGTTATGGTTGGACTGATCACCCAACTAGTTCGAGTTGTGGGGACGCGTAGTGTGCAGAGTTATGCCGGATACATAGCAGCCTTTGTTATGTTGAGTTGGTTGGAGCACTTGATGCAGAGCTTCACATGGATTTGATGATGATCGGGGAGATATCTCATGGACATGAACCTTGCTGGTTTATGCGACGATATCGTGCACATGGGTGCAACGACAGTTCGTGCGATGACACTTGGTAGCAGTTGCGACGATATTTCACACATGGAGTTGTGAATGGACCATGCGACGATGAGACGATGTTGTCAAGGGACGAAAACACTTTGAAGTGGGGGAGAATGTAACGCCCCAACACTTCATGGGCGCGTTCGGTGGAACGGGCGCGCCGGACTGGCGTTTGGATGAGCTCGGGCACCGTGCGACGACGGGCGCGTGTCGCACCGTTGGAGAGTCACGGGCACGCGGGTGTGCGAGCGAGTCATAACGGGCGCGTTGGTGGTGCATGATGGAGAGTGGAGGAATCAAGCGAAGAGCGAAGATCAATCAACGAACAACATCAAGGAAGTCGCACCACGAGTTGCCAACAACTCGTTGGTGGAAGAAACGACGAAGGCACGAAAACAAATGGGCGTTGGTCGAGTCGGTTCAAGCTCGTGCACGTCGCACCATAGGCCACACCGCAGTTCTGGTCGGGTCGGGGCGGGCGCAGCTGCACGACGGTCGGGTCGGGTCGGGTCGGTTCTGGGCGCCGAGTAACGGCAGGGGCCCAGCACTAAAAACGCGATTCCGGGAGCGTCGGGTATCGGATTGAGGTGCCGTAAATTTCAGAAGGTGTGTATTTCCAATATGCATCCAACCATATTTGTCTAGGATGGATTGGACACATGGTCAGCTCAGAAAACGCTCTGCACTGATTTGGAGCAACGACTGAGTGACCCGAGTGACCAGCACTTGGGTAGTTTTGGGGCAGCACTTCTGAAGGTGAACTTGATGATTGTAAATGGTTGTAAAAGTGTGTTGTAATATAGTTTGAGGATTGGCAAGCCTTAGAGCTTGGCCAAGAGGAAAATATCCGTGCCAAGGAGCAGAAGTGGCTTCTGCTGGATTGGACATTGTAATCATATTTTTATGAAACATAATATCCGGGCGAACTCATTTTAAAAGGGAGTTGCCCCTCCCTTGTATGTATGGGCATACATGTGGTTTGATATTTATTTTTATGTTTATTTCCGCACATTGAAACAACATTTGTAATATAACTAAGGAATGTTGCTATAGGCGTAGTCTGAGTACTTGAGTATTTAGAAAAAGAAAAAGTATGGCAGTGCCGCACCTGCCTAAAAGACGTGGTTGGAAGACACCCGTGGTCTACCTGTCTTGCCCCTAAACCACGGGTGTCTTCCAACCATGTCTTGTAGGGAGGTGCGGCACTGCCGTACTTTTTCTTTTTCTAAATACTCAAGTACCCAGACTACGCCTATAGCAACATTCATTAGTTATTATTACAAATGTTCTTTCAATGTGCGGAAATAAACATAAACATCAATATCAAACCACATTTACGCCCATCCATACAAGGGAGGGGCAAATCCCTTTTAAAATGAGTCCCCCCGGATATTATGTTTCATAAAAATATGATTACAAAGTCCAATCCAGCAGAAGCCACTTCTGCTCCTTGGCACGGCTATTTTCCTCTTTTCAAAGATCTAAGGCTTTCCAATCCTAAACTAGCTTACAACAGAATTTTACAACCATTTACAATCATCAAGTTCACCTTCAGAAGTGTTGCCCCAAAACTTCCCAAGTGCTGGTCAGTCGGGTCACTCAGCCATTGCTCCAAATCAGTGCAGAGCGTTTTCTGAGTTGACCGTGTGTCCAATCCTTCCCTCACCCATATTTTTGGATCCATCTCGGAAATACGCACCTTCTTCAATTTACGGCACCTCAATCTGATACCCGACGCTCCCGGAATCGTGTTTTTAGTGCTGGGCCCCTGCCGTTACTCGGCGCCCAGAACCGACCTGACCCGACCTGACTGTTGTGCAGCTGCGCCCGACCCGACCCGACCAGAACTGCGGTGCGGCCTACGGTGTGACGTGCACGAGCTCAACCTGACTCGACCAATGCCCGTTTGCTGTCGTGCCTTCGCCGTTTCTCCACCAACGAGTTGTTGGCAACTCGTGGTGCGACTCTCCTTGATGTTGTTCGTTGGTTGATCTTCGCTCTTTG